>VDFB02000015.1:38871696-39133772 GCA_007258455.2 Sequoia sempervirens
CCTAGTATAATAATTAGTTGTGGTTAGAATGTACCTGTTTCCTATAGAGGATGGTGCATTGACCAGACCAATGAAGTCTAGTCCCCACTGGGTGAATGTCCTTACCTCAACAACTGGCTATAATGGAATAACAACATACCTCTCCCAGGTGGCAGCAGTTTGGAAAACATGACAAGACCGAACATGGTTGTGGGCATCTTTAAATAGCATGGGCCAATAATACCCAACTTGTAGAATTTGGTGAGCTATCACAGGACCTGATCCATGCCTCATTCCAAATTTATTGTGAAATCCCCTAAGTCCTTTGGCTTCTTTAGCTTTCTCGAGGCATCAAAGGTATATCCCTTCATGGTTCTTGTATAGCATGGAACCTTTTAACATATAGCTACTACTTTTTAGTTGTAGGGCTCATTTTTGGACTCCTTGCAAGTGTGACAAGAATTTTTGGTTTAGAAAATAGTATATGATGTCATCATACCAATCGTCTAGAGAAACATCCTCTAGGATGTATTACTAGGTAGTGAGTTTTAGATCAATTTCTACCATTGTTCATGTAAGAGCTTGACCTCAAACCAGCTTCATTGGTTGTATTTCCATATCATATTATTGCAGCATGGTTACCCACTTTTCTCACCTTTCCCCTAGTTCATTCTACATCAGTAGTATCTTAACTTTCGGGTCTGGGACAATAGGAAATACCTTATTCCTTAAGATGTAGTGCTTGAATTTCTTAACACCACAGACTAGAGCATATGCCTACTTTTCAACACTGGGATAACGGAGTTCAACATCTTTCAAATGAGCACTCATGAAATCAATAGGATGTTCACTTCCTTTATCATCTTTCTACATTAGCATGTTGGAACACAAGTGGTCTGAGGAAAATGAGTATATATAGAATGACTTCGAATAATCAAGGCTGACTAAGATGGGAGTGTCAACAATTACCTTTTTATTTTTATAAAATCCTATTTTGTCCATTCAACCTTAGCATCCTGCTTGAGCATGGCATTCAATGGTTTCATAATTTCAGCAAATCGTGTGATAAGCTTTCTTAAAAAGTTAATCTTCACAAAGGACTTCATTTCTTTCTTTCTTCTAGGGGGCTGAATCTTCAAGATAGCCTGAATGTATTTTGGGTTAATTGATATACCATTCTCTAAGATTACATGCCCTAGAAATTTTCCATTTGTTACTTCAAAGATGCATTTTTTTGGATATAATGAGATGCCAAACCCCCTCAATTTTTGGAACACCTTACATAAATTGGAAATATGATCTCCTCTCTTCTTTGAAAACACCATAAGGTCATCCATATAGATGATAATTCATTTACCGATCAGATCCTTGAAGGCAATATCCATGGCACACTAGAACATCGGCCTTATGTCGATTAATCTGAAAGGCATCCTTCTATATGTGAAGGTACCCCATTTTTTAGTGAAGGTAGTCTTGTGTCTTTCTTCATACTGCACCATCACTTGATTGTAGCCTAAGTAACCACCGAGGAAGGACATCATCTAAGAGCCATTGATGATTTGCAATACTTCATCCAGTGAAGGCACTAGATAGTTGTCCTCTGAAGCTCGTTTTAAATTTTTAAAATCAATGCACAACCTAATTTCTTCATTCTTCTTCCGAATTGGAAGTATATTTTCCACCCAAGTGGAATGATGAACAAGGAAGATGATACGTGTAAACAACATCTTCACTTCATTGAGAATAATGGGCTCTATCAATGTATTAATTGGCCGCTGGCACTGCCTGAAGGGATTTGTATCTAGCTTGAGGGGAATAGTGTGATTAATGATCGAAGTATCATATGTCTTGAGGTCTTTGTAGCCCCAAGCTATAACATCATGGTATGTATGTAGTGCATCAATTATTCCTTTCCTTTCCTCTGGGGTGCAAACTTTGTTAATAAAAATACTCTTTATGTTTTCTATGGTACCCAAATTATGTGCATCACATTAGATGTCTATTGAGTCCCTTTTGGCTTGTTGATCCTAATCCCTTATATGGTCAAGGTAAAAGATCCTCTCTAATTGGACCATACCTCTGGGTACCGTGTTGGTCTTCAGGTTAATATCCCCTTCTATATCAAGCTCTACTTCCTCAGGCTCTACCTCATCTATAATTTGAGAGGAAAACACATGTGAGCTGGTAACAAAGTCCAATATATGCTTATTGTCCTTGAACAATTGGAAATTGGTCATGTTATCTGGCAGTGATGTTGTAGGGGTGATATCTACTATGAATTTCTTTAGGCTAGTTAGTGACAACAATTGTAGGGTGTTGGCGTATTATGCTAATGCATTAGTAGTTTGGTTTCTACTTCAAGGAATTGAATAGATATTAAAATTATTAAATCCCTCTATCATGTCCCACACTCTATGCCTATAGTTAGCTATCATTTGGTCATGGCATGAGTATAATTTTCTAACCTATTTGACAACTAGCTCTAAATCTCCAAATACTTGCAACATTTTAACCCTTTCCTTGTAATTCCATAAGTAACCCATGTACTAGTGTTTCATACTCTGCTACATTGTTGGTAGAATAGAATTGCAATCTATGTGCAACAAAGAAGGTCTTACCAGAGGGGTTGGTTAGCTCGAAGCCTACTCCCACTCCTTACTTGGATTTGGATCCGTCAAAGCATAGAATCTAGAATTTGAAAGGGAACCCTTATTTTGAATGGGTAGAGTACCTCTCTACCTTTGGAAAGGAATCTAGTTTTTCACCCCCATGCTATTTGCATTTAGACTGGTTTTGATCTTGTGGATTCTCTATCGAAGCTTCTATCAAAGTGATCTTCCTTTTGATGTGGTCCACCACTATTTAACAAAGACATCACTCGAACTTGCAATGAGATGTGTCATGTATTTTACACTAGCTAGGAAGAAATAACTCCTTGAAATCCATCCTAGCTCCTAAATCAAGCTGATCTTGTACACATTTCTGCGTGAGTTCTTGGAAGATATCAAACAACTCAAGGATTTCATCATCTTTGAAATCTTCATCATCAAATTCAACTATTATCTCAGTGTTATTGGGAAGGGCAGACAAAGTTTTAGACATATGATACAACACAAGGACTTCTTATACCTCTTATTCACCTTCATAAGTAATTGGGAGATCTAATTCCCTAGTTTTGACTCTAAAAAAAACACCTCATTTGTCTTGTTGTACTTAGTTATCATGAATCTCATCTTGGGCTCCCATTCAATCCAGATCTAATTGGGAAGCCCCTTCCAAGGACCACATATGTGAATGATCAGTTGAGGTGTAACCATTGAGAGCTCGAGTGAAGTCTCTTCTTAATATCATACCATAGGTGTCAGGAATATCTGCTACTTGGATGTTATTACTAGCTGCACTCTTGGATTTGATGCCACCTACATTAGGATTCTATTCAATTCCCCTACTACATTTACCTTAGTATTATCTAAATATGTCACCTTGCATTTGGATGGGGTAGGGGTTATGCCCAATGCCTTGCACACTACAAATGGCATGATGTTTGTTGAAGCTCTAGAATCCAATAAATAGTTACGTAGATTTTTTCCTAACATATGGATTGTTAGCAAGAAAGGAGGATTCTACAACCTTCCTTGGAAGAGGCTCATCGAAACATCAACTTTGGTGACCTGGGCTTTTTCCTTTTCTCCAACTTTATCCCTGATTGAAGTCTGGTTTTGATCTTTGGCTAATTGTTTATCTAGACCTTTATTTGATTGTTCCTCTAGGCCTTTCCCCACAATTTCTCCGATTACCAATTCATTGACGGTCGTATGGAATGAAACTCTTTTACTCGCTTCTTCTAGTGATAGATTTGATGATATAGTCCCATTTAATGATCTAAAGAATGTATTTAGGATGGTGGGCACTCTTAACAGTTCAAAATCAAATAAGCTCACTTTCACCTTCTTCAACTCCTCTTCCATGTATTCTCCTATCTACTCAACATTCGATTTAGATGAATTACTCTTGGTTAAATTAGGTTGTGGCTCTTTGGTGGGCTTAGGCTACCTATTCCTATTGAAGTATTGAGTAGGCACCTTGGGATAATATGGGTTGTTGCTAGCATTTGGGTCAGGTGGCGTGTTGAAGTTATTTGGTGGTATAAAAGTTATAAATGGACCACCAGCCTATCTATTCCTCAAATTATAAGGGGTTGAGCATTGATGAAACATGTGAACCTATTCCTCTCATCATTCTTCCTCATATTTAGGACCATTATCAGTTGAATCAAATATTTGAACTAGAGTTCCTTTCCTACATACCTCATTTATTTTCCCATCCTTTTCTGCAGACTCCTTCTCTAGTTCATTATTTTTTCTTTGAGGGAAGGGCACTTGATTGACAACTGAGACTAAATCCTAGGGCTCAAAAGGTGCTATTTCTATGCAACCTGAATTATTAATAGCATTTTGCACCTCTACTTGAAAAATAGTAGCGACATTCTAGAGCTCTGGGCACTCTAGTTCTGAATGTCTATTGGTCTAGTGAATTCTACACCACCTTGATAAGGCTCCCTTAGCCAAGTACACCCCACTTTTCAACCTATATGCACTATTGCATGGGTCAAGTGGTGTAGCCACCCCTCCATTATTAGGATTGGTATTCCATGTTCTATTCTACCTTTGGGGCTACCTTCTTTCAAAAAATTTCCGTAAATTTTTTCCTTGTTCATAATTTGACCTAAAGATGGGCTTGGATCATGGTTGTCTCAATGATAGTTAGCTTAGATACTTATTTTAGAAGCTTGTAGCTGATTTTTTGATTCCTTAAGTGAGTAACTTTGGTGGTTAGCTTCTTTACCTACTCAACTAGCTCATTAATTTGTTCCTTGTCCGAATTTCCCTATGTTGATACCAATTTTTTTTGAGTGGTTGAAACTTCATAATTCTACAAGTGAGAAGGTACGTTGGGCTACTGTGAAAAATTCTACTGATTTAGGTTTTGTAGATAACTAGGTATTGGTGGGGCCTGATTCAATGGGGACCCTAGATGTGGCACAATCAGTAGCTGAGGAACCTAGTTCATTAATGGAGTCTGATGAGCTAAAGCATGATTGATTGCATGAATCTATCTAGGGTTGGCAGTGGGCCTTGAAGGTAATGGACCAACCAAGTGCTACCCCAAGTTTTTGCTTGCCTTGTCTGCTTCTACATATGCATCTACCAAACGTGCATGAGGCCGATGCATTTTTTTGAATAAGGTCAAGGTGAGATTATCTAAGGTAGCATAGTATACAACTCTTGTTGAAGCATCATCAACTACATAGGGTGATTGTAGTCTTGTGTAAGCTCGATGAAATTTGTTATTGAAGGAGATGATTGGATCATTAACTTCCCTCCTGATGGACATAAACTACTCGTATAGGTCTATGGGGCTGACTGGAATTTTTAATTTCTATAAGAATGTGTCTTTCATGTGGTCCCACGAGGTGATTGATCCAATAAGAAAATGGATATACCAATAAAATGCTTCATCCCCCAATGAATATGGGAAGAGTATGCAAGAAACATCCTTATATTAAATTTATCTATCCTTAAGAGTAGTTTGGAAATTTTTGAGGTGTTCCCCAGCTCTTCTTTGGGGATCATTTGTGTAAAGCTTGGAGAATAAATTTTTTGGGGTTTTTTGGCATTTCATGGTAGTCATTAAAGGACAATGGTGAGGGATTGTTTCCCAACCAAGTCACTTGTGGAGGTGGGGGTGGTAATGGCTAAGTTGTAGCAATCTATGATTGGGTTGTAGTAGTTTGGATGTGGCTAGTAAATGAAGAAGTAGCTGGTTTGAATGAAGGAGATGATGGAGATGGTGGAGATGGAGGTGGAGTGGGTGGTGTTGATGTTGAAGCTTCCCCTTTCTTGGTTCTTTTGGCCCTGGTAGGGGTCTTTAATTCTTGAGATTCTCCTTTATCTAGTGTGGATTTGGTAACCCTATAAAATCTTTGTGGAGAGAATAACCTGATTCGATCCAGCTTCGTCTACAACCCTCCTTCTAGTGCCAATCTGTTGATGAGTGTTTTTGCACTACTCAACACAAACATAACACAAGTGTCCTATCTCTCTTGAAAGGTAATAATTTGTAAACAAGTTTTAGAAAACTACCCCAAGGTCTCTCAGATGTCAAGTCATGACGGTACATAAATAGTTTAGTTTTGATGTGTGATTTGTTGGTAATCAGAAGGGGAATTTATGGTTCATAAATCATGGAATTTATAGGTCTGTGATGAAGTTTCAAAATTTTGAAAATGGTGTATACAGGTAGAAAATTTAGAACAATAGTCTAAAACTCATCTTGTTCATCATATTTAATATTGTTATGATGTTGGAACTTAAGTTTAACTCAGATTTAAAAGAAAAGTCAAAAGGATATAAGGTTTAGAGAGAGTTATTCTAATTCTAAAACTATGAACAATAGCAACAATCACAAGTATTGTAGTAGACAGACTCCCAAAAAACCAAGTTTTGCTTAACCAAGAGTAATCAACACTATCACAGAACCAGTGCAATCTTCTAAGGTCTACTTCATATTTTTAGACTATAACATGAATACATAATGTATACACATACACAATTGAATTTAAGTATTGTAAATGAATAAGTTCATACTAGCTTTACACAGTAGTCTATCATCAATAGAATACCAAAAGTATGAGTTGGAAGTGCATCAAATACTATAACATGGAGACACCATTAAAGCTTTTTAGAAACTAACAAGCTGAAATATAACTTAAATGGTAAACAAGCTAAACTAAAATAAACTATGGAAGCTGAATCATGCAAACAATTGGAGCAAACTCAAAGAAACCACCAAACTTCAATTTTTTCTTATATATCGATTCAAAATTTCATTATACAACAACTCATATCTCTCTTTGAAAATGAGAGGATGCCCCTATTTATAGTTTTCCAAATCCCAAATGAATGGCCAAGATTGATTTAGAATGAGTGGCCTAGATTTAATTCAACTTAGGGTTTACATCAAGTCTAAGATAAGTAGAATATTTCACAATATAAAATTGGCAACCATTTTGTCTTTAGCCTATTTTGTCCTCTAGCCAATTTTATCTTGTAGCTTCTTCTTTTTTTACCTACTTTAAGTATTTTTCCTCTATTATAGCATTTCCAACCTCTTTTTGCACTAAATCATATTGGAAAATTTTTCCTATGACAACCAAGAGCTTAGCCCACTCTGAAAAAATTAGGCTTGCTAATATTGTAAGCAATCATCCCGAATTCTTCCATTAGCTCCGCGTGCTACTTCACGCATGTATCCCTTGCCTAAAAAATTTTCTTTGATCATGTGAAATATCATGCAACAAAGTCCATAAAGCCTATAGAAAAAATGTTGTTGGTTACCTAGTCCATATTCTTCAAGAATTCTCATTTGACTAGGTTGCAATCTAGCTCTTGAGTGGGAATTTTAGCTCTGGCTAGCAGTTCTAGGATCTCATTGCATTTAGACAAATTATCGATGACAAAGGAAAAGAAAACATGCAACTCACCTATTGATCTCTCCATAACTCCTTTTTAAACTCAAAATTGAATTGCCAGGCCTCAAGTAGCCAATGGTCTTTCATTGGCAGAGCCAACTCCTGCTCCCAGATCTTTGTTGATAGCTTCATAATACACTTCAATTTGGGGCATGTCATGTTGTACAGAGTAGGAAAATATTTATTAACCTTCACCTCTTTTGTAATTTCCTCCTTCAAAATCAAGAAGTGATTATGCATTTCAACCCCATAGCAGATGGCCTTGGTTCCCATGTCAGTTACTCTCTTGAGCCAGTATGAAGTAGACTTGGTCCAAGTTCTCATTATTTTCATTTTGCTAATTTCTTCTTTGGGTAATAAGGTAGGTGTTGGGGATTCTGCTAGAATTTCTTCTCTAAAAGTATCCCATTGCTGAATAAATGTAGTTAATTTTTCCACCTATGATTTTAGCTCCACCTTAGTGACCTGATCCTTATCCATTTGATGTAGGATAGTGGTGACCAAGCCTTGTATTTCATCAATATTATATGCATAGGAAGCGCAACCAAGGTTGATAGAAATTATCTAGTGGTCCTTAGCCTGAAAGGTCCTTGCAACCTTATCCATTGTCGGGGTTGCCACTTGGAGTATGCGAGATTTTGATGCATCTATTTTGATATGGGATCTAATCTTGGGCTTCTTCTTCTCCCATGTCTTGACTTGTGCTCGATCCAATATGGCCTCTAGGTGAGCCTTAGGATCTAGAAGTACTGAATCTTTTCTCTTCATTTGTTTCTCTAGCCATGAGGAGATCTTTTTTTTTTATCAAGGGATGTAGTGTTGAATTCATTATTTGCATCCTCTTGATCCTTTTCTGAATTTTCCCTTTCATGCCTAGGAGCATTTTCGATGTTCTCTTCTTCATCCCACCCTTCTTCTTGCATTATTTCTTTCCCTTTATCAACCTCATATTCTACCCTCTAGGCAGGTTCCATAGTTTTATGCTCAACATTTTCTTCCTCCCTTGGCTGCTTAATCTCAACTTCTTGAGCAACTTGGTCCTTCTCTTCACTGGTACTCTCCTTTCCTTTATCTCGTTCTTCTTCTAGAGTCACTTCTTCATCTTCTTGACCCTTGTCTCGGTCGGTTTCTGGAAGTTCATCATTTTTTTGAACATTTTCTTCTTGCATTATATTAACTTTTGGGTCATCCCTTTCTTCTTCAGGGTGGTGCTCTCCTAGACTTAACACTTTATCATCATGCTCTTTATCTTGGTCATCATTGGGCTCCTTGTCAGAAGTTTCCACTTCATAATACTTGTCAAACCCACTCAAATCTCCATCTTTGGGAATTTCCTTACCCTCTTCATCTGAAGAAACTTCATCTAGATCAACAATTCTCAAAACATCATCAACATGCTGTGGTAATCATTGCAGTCTAAATATTTAGGATCCATAGTAATATCAGTTGTTTCTTTGAGTTGGTCATTGCTTCTTCTCTCCATCTCTTCACATATCTGCATGGGTGCCTCCATTTTTGGTGGCTCAGTAGGATGTTGAGAGTTGGGTAGCAAAGCAATGAGTTGATCCATGAAGAATTTGGCCTTGAGAGTCAAAATAGTTTGAGGTATGTTTAGTAAATACGAAGAAAAGGTCTCATGAAATTAAATAAATGTTATAGGGATAACAGGAATGGAAGATGGTAGGGTGGATAAATTCAGCAATGGAGGTGGGAGCGAGGAATATGATAGGGGAGATGTGGTTGAGGAGGAGGAATCAACCACAACAATAGGAGTAGTTGGAGAAGTGGAGGTGAGGTGTATATAGATTTCCATAATGAGTGGGGATGATATAGGCAATGGTGGTGGAGTGGAAGGAGATGGCACAATGGTAGTTGATGGGAGCAATGAAGTGGTAGGTGGTGGTGATTGTGGCCATGCTTCCTCCTCCAAGGGTGAGAAATCTTCTTGTATTGTTGGCATGTTAGGAACAAAGGTCCCCATCCTCTTGGATTTCTTGGGCTATCTTTTCCCCTCAACCATCGTTTTGGAGTACACCTTCTACTTAGGTTGTCACTTTAGCACATCCTTCCTTTTCTTGGACCGAGTCACTTGTGGAGACTTTGGATCCTCTATTGAGGAACTTGCACAGTGATTCTCTCTATTTCAGTCCCAATATCATCCTCTAGCTCCCCATATGTTAGTTCAACACCTTGCTATTGCAATTGAGCTACTTTTCTATCCAACCATTTCTTGGTTCATTTCTCTATTGGGTGTGTGAGTGTATCCAAAGCTGTGACCTCAAGCTTAGTCCAGTCAATTACTAACAATGGCACCTTAACAACAACATTGTATCCTTCATCAAGAGTATCACCATCTTTGACCCATTGTTCAGGGACCAAAAACAAATCAATGTATTTTATAAACCTTGTGGTCATCCTCATATAACATCGTCTTTAGACTTCATGGTCATCATAGTTTTCCCTAAATTATTCAATATGGGGCTTGTGGGAATGTTGTGTTCTAATATGCTTCTTCAATTTTCCTAGAGGGTCCATGCCTCCTCTCTTTGTATGTAATTAATTATTATACTTTTCAATTTTTTCTTTTGAGTATTCTACACAATGGGTAGTAGGGCACGAATATAATCCTTAACCAAAAACAATGGGGTACAGGACTCCAACATGGCGCTTCTCTTGCAACAGTGAATGGGTAGTTTGTAATTTTTGAGTAAGTTCTAGCAAGATCATCCTACCAGTTGGGTACATTGGAAAATGGTATGGAAACCCTAAGAATTCGTTAGCTTTTATGTAAGTAAATTTTGGAAACTAGATAAACCAATATCCAAAATTCTTAATTAGTTCCCTTGCATAGTGAGACAACCTTTTGCCATAATCATATGATAGTGTATGCACAATGTGCATGATGAATGCATCATTTACCCACTTGTAGTCCTTCTTAGAATTCATGTATTGCAACTATGGGTAGCAATCATAGCTGGGGGTTTTCCCCTTCTTTGTTCCCAGTTCATCGACACAATTTATCCCCTTGTATGGAAAATTAACTTCCAAAAGATATACAACGTAAGAATTCATATAGAACTCCTTAATTTTCTTCACTACAATAAATTGATTGTGGATGTTGTCAATAATCATCTTAGCCCAGTGGAATTTTGTTTCACCCCTGGGGATCTTCTCTACAAAATACCACATCCATTCTTCAAAGACTGAGGATGTTGGGAGTCCCATCACTCTACTCAAGAGAATCATGAGGTCATTGACTTCCTCCATAAAGTCACTCTGATAAAGATTTTGAGGCACTTATTTGCACTCCCATGATGCATGATCAACCTTATTTGATTTATGGTTCTCTTACAATTCGTGGGGTCTACTTTCCACACATTATGAGCATACTCCTTTGAAGCTTCCTCCATTTTAATGAACAAGGTGATCCCAAAAGTTCTCCTGATTGACATGGGAGTCAAGTCAGCCAGTACCCTTCCATCCATGGTCACTATTCTTCTTGATGGCTTATGATAGCACTCTCTACATCTGAAGATCAATTCTAGGCTGATCAAAGCTGGAGGGAAGCCTATTTCCTTTGCAATCCCCCTTTTCTTCAATTTCCATGCTTCCTTGGTTTTCAAGTTAACCAAGACCTGTTGTCTACATTCATCTATGTTAATATGACCTAGGTCTATGTCTGTCAACTTATCCCATTGCCAGTGGATCTTTGAGGCACACTCGACTCCATCAAATTCATATTTCATTTTGGCCTTTTCCTTTTCCCCTTTTGTAGTCTTTACGCTTTTCTTGGCTTTGTCAATCTTCTCCACTCATTCCATAAATCCTACACAAAGGATGTGTAGTAAATTCATTGATAAATTCAAAAAGAGTGGAATGTTTGTTAAATCATGCTAAAATGTCAAAAAATGCATCCATTTACCTCAAATGAATTATTACATTCATTAAATTGCATCATTTTATGATCATTTGCAAGATTTACAACTTAGCAGGCTAGATAGTGCGGGTTTCCATCCTGCGGATGCCATGGATATTAATGTTGTTAAAATGGCTTGGGGTGGATAGCAACCCACAAACAACATTCTGAAATGAAATTTCCACAAGGAAAAAAAAAATGATCCATTTTGATGTGGATCCATTAAGTCATGTGAAAAATGCATGTTAAACTGCATGGGATCAATTTACTTGGTCAAATTTTCCTTCTTGGCTCTTGCAAAAAAACTCAATGCAAAAGGCACTACTCTAAAAACTGTCTAAGTTTCATCACCAAAAATGGATTTGGGATGATGGCATTATGCCAACGTCTTCCCATACCTCAATCTCCACAATGGTTTAATACTTGGAAAATTTCAAACTAAGTTATTTTGTCACATGAAAAATAGGATGAGGAATCATGTGAGATCACCTTGCTTGAAATTTTAGTCCTTTTGCAAAGTGTGGGAACTTGGCATGTAGGTGTCACTCATGCAGATTCCATCAAATATATAGTTAAATAACGACACCAGGCTCATGGAAATCTGCAAGCATCCTCTCGCATGGGAAAATTCGTAAAGGTTTTAGACTTCAATGTTTTAAGATCAATTAGTTGAATAGCTCATTTGGCACATGGGGAAGTTAATATTATGATCTAAGTAGTTGTTCGGGTGATACAGAAAAGAAAGATGTGGAAGCCACCTCCCCGAAGGCTGTCAAGTTTGATGTCATTTGAAAAATGGCCTAGGGTGAACAAAATCTTGCAAGCAGAGTTCCACATGAGGAAACCCATGTCAAGTTTTTGACTTAGAGTTTTTAATTCATGACCAAAGGGTTAATGCAATGATGTTGGAATCATGGCCTATGTCATCAAGGCTTGGCGTTAAATTAATACAGAAATGGCTCATTTTGAGACCATGCAAAAAAATGTGAATGTAGAAGGCGTCGCTTGGAAAGCTGCCTAAATTCTACAATTAGTAGTGGCTTGTATCCCATAGCTTTCTTCCAATGGCATCCTACAAGGAAACATCCATAAAGGCTTCTAGTGTAAGGCGAATTTTGTACTTAAACAATTTCAATGGCTCCAAATTTTTTCTGCGAGAGTTAAGGGAGTGGGTGCCATGGTTAGTTATGCCACTAGATAAGGAGTTTCAGAGGCGGTACCCCACAATGATAGCTCCACATTGGTTAAAGCAAATTTGATGTCCTTCAGGAAAGGTGAGGGCGGAAGCCACCAAGTGTAATGCTATTCAATTTTTTCCAATGGAAACAACTTGGGTTTTATGGCTCCCTGTCGATGGCATCCTGTGAGGGGATGTCCACAAGCATGAAGGAATTATTCATTTTGCATGTTCAATCTTGGTTTTTTTAGGAATTGATGATACAAAAGCCATCACTCAGAAGGCTGGTCAAGTTTCACCATTGGAAATGACTCAATTCCAGTGGATTTCCACTGACAACTCCTTGTGATGGATTTTCCATAAAGGTGTTCAATGTTTGACATTTTGATAAGTTTGAAGACCCAATGTTTCATTTCATGGATAATGTGAAGGAAAATTCCTTATTAACTCATGCCATTTGGGAATGGCATGTTGAAGGAATCCTTCCACAAGGGAAGTCCTACAATGATATTCATATTAAAAGGTCTTCAAGGCTTAGGGTTCACTAACTATGAGCCAATGAGGTTCCGAATTTGGAGTGGTAGTGCCCGTTTAATCCAAGGATTCCTTTGAGAAAATTGATCAAGAGTATTTTAATTATAGTTTCATGAGTTTATCTAAAATCCCACCATGAATTCAGCAACTCAACCAATCCCCAAATGTGCTAACCCTGAAACCCTAGGCACACAATGTTAGAGTAAAGGTTTTAACTTAATTATGTTAATTAAGTTACCTTTATTCCTCTCTTAAGATTTCACTTTAGTGTGCATATTGTGACATTTAATAATTATATTAATTATTAAATGTCTACCTCTTAGGGTTTCTTTAAGGTTCCACAATCTCCTTTTATAAGGATTGATCATTGTATTTTATCTCACTCTCTGATTAATGCAATCTTTAGCTTTCAGAGCACCTTTTCCTTTTGTCTAGAATGTCTTCTTTCTATGATACATTATTTTCATGTAGGTGATCTTTGGTGTCTGTGAAGTTGGCTTGCTTTCTAAAAGGTAACTACAAAGAAAGAAAACAAGGCTCCCGACAACTAGGCCTGATTAGGAAATACAACCAAATCTCTCAGAGTGGGGAAAAACAAGAGTGAAAGAAGAAGAGATAGAATTCTATCTCTTCTTCTTTCACTCTTGTTTTTCATGTCTTTTTGGGAGTTTTTTCCCACTGGATTTTCTCCTTTACTTCGCTTTATAGAGATTTTGTTGTATTCGGGTACCTGATCAAGCCTAGTTTACGAGACCCTTGTTTTCTTTCATGCATTGTAGTTACCTTTGCTTTCTTGCACATGTTTGTAGTTGCACTCTTGCTCATCTTAAGGGGGGTGTTAGAGTAAAGTTTTTAAATTAATTATGTTAATTAAGTTACCTTTATTCCTCTCTTAAGATTTCACTTTAGTGTGCATATTGTGACGTTTAATAATTATCTTAATTATTAAATGTCTACCTATTAGGGTTTCTTTAGGGTTGCACAATCTCCTTTTATAAGGATTGATCATTGTATTTTATCTCACTCTCTGATTAATGCAATCTTTAGCTTTCAAAGCACCTTTGCCTTTTGTTTGGAATGTCTTCTTTCTATGATAGGTTATTTGCATGTAGGTGATCTTCAGGGTCTGTGAAGTTGGTTTTCTCAACTTCAACACATAGCTCCTAACAAGTTCAAACAATATAGTAATGAAAGGGGATATTATTCTTACCTGCTGCTGCATGAAAGGTGGAGAGGAATGGTACTTCAGTTGCTAGATTCAATCACTTAGGTAGCAAATCGCCAAGGTCTTCAAAATTTGAATGCAAAAAAGTGAAAATGACCCAAAAAAACCCCCTATTTATAAACCTAACTGCCATTAATGAAGGCATTTAATGTAGATTTTTGAAAAATGTGCATGAAGTACAGGTGCAGAAAAATGTATTTCAAGAGTCGTGGGGTGTAGAGGCCACATGGAAAAACAAGGTGTGGATGTCATCAAGAATAGTGACATGGAGATGGTGTCCCACAGATGGTGACCCAAAAGGAAGTTCACATGAACAAAAAAAGGAGGTGTGGCTTTCGCATAGTAGAAACCCACAATTTTTTTTTTGCAAACTCCCTAGACTTTATGAAATTTTGGCAAATGGCTAGGCATGGTGGGATTTTACAATTTGAAGGGAATTTTTACCAACTAGACACAAAAAATGAGGCAAGCACAAACTAACCTGACAAAAGGAAAAAAAAAGGAAGGGGTCCCCGATCTAAGTGGGGTGTGTGTGAAAAAGGCACAACAAGTGCTAGTCACAGTTGACATCATTAATAGTATTTTTCAATATTTTTTAGGATGGTCTTATTAGATTCTTTGGCCTAGTTGTTTCCTTGGTGATAATAATGGGGTTGAAAAATGGTGTTGGATAGAGAATTTTGAGAAAATATCGTGGAGATGTTGGTTCTTAGATGGGGTTTCATTATCTATTATGATAGTCTATAGAATTCCATATCAACAGATCAAATAATTCAAGATAAACATGGATATATATTTCCTTGTGATGTAAGTTAAAGGAATAGCTTTTATCCAATTTGTAAAGTATTTTGTTGTAGTTATGATGAATTTGTGCCCATTGGATGAAGTGGGAGATATCTTTCTTATCAAGTCAAGTACCCACTTTGAGAAAGGCCATGGTGTAGTTATAGTTTGTAGCTCATATTCTACTGCATGAACAAGATCACTATGTTGTTGACATTGGAGACACTTCCTTGAGTAATGAATGGATTCTTGCTCCATTAAGGGCTAATAATACCTTGTTCTCAACAACTTATTTACTAGATCAAGTCGACTAGAGTGAGAACTACAAACACCTTCATGCACTTCTTATAAGGAAGTTTTTACTTCATCCGCATTGAGACATCAAAGTAACTTACCATATAGAATTCGATGGTATAGGGTATCTCCTAGGATGGTGAATCGGGAAGTTCTACAGAAAAAGGTTTTCTTTTGATTTATCATTAAGTGAGGGGGTATGATCCCATGTTGGATATAGGAAAATTTGTTTTGGTACCAAGGCGAGTCAGGACCAACAACATCACATATGAGTTCTAATTCTAGGATATCAAATGCTGGTATAAGTAGTTGCTCCATGAGGAATTCATATTTAGGAATTCTTTGGGGTATGTCAAAGACTGAACCTATTGTTTCCATAGCATCAACTACTCTATTGTTGATTCTAGGAACATATTCAAAGGTGATGACCACAAAGTATTGCTTGAAGTTTTCCACCATTGTTTTTTATGGCATGAGCTTGTTGTCCTTGATCTGGTATTCTTCATTTACCTACCTTATAACTAGCTGGGAGTCACCATAGACTTGTAGTTCCTTTATTTTCCATTCTACGACCATCTTTAGTCCAATGATGAGTGCTTCATATTTAGATATGTTTTTAGTGCATGGAAAGGAAATCCTATAAGCTTTGGTTATACTATCTCCCTGAGGTGTAAGAAATAGGATACCATCCCTTGAGTTGTGTTGAGTGTGGGATCCATTGAAGTACAAGGTCCAATGACTTGAATGATCAATTAGAACTATGCTCTCATCTAGAAATTCTGATTTTAGAGGCTAATGATCTTCCATAGGTGCATATGCTAACTAATTTTCTATTACTTGCCCCTTTATGGATTTTCTATCAATTTATTCTATGCCAAATTCACTAAGTATCATGACCCACTTAGCTATTCTTCCTGTAAGAGTTGACTTTGCTAAGAGATACTTTAAGGGATCCACTTTTGATATCAAATTGATTTTTCTATTTAACATGTAATGTCTAAGATTTTGTGGTGTGAAGACAATAGGTAGAGATTCTCTTTCTATGGGCATACAACTTAATTTATAGCTCACCAAGGTTTGACTGATATAGTATACTTCTCTTTCCATGTTTTGTTCATCCATTTGCACTAATAGAGCTCCTAAAGCTGCCATTGTTGTAGATACATACAAAATCATCGCCTTATCTTGAATTGAAGGCATCAAAACTAGGGGAGTGAGAAAATAATCCTTCACCTATTGAAAAGCTTGGTCAAACCTTCCATCCCATTTGAATGTTTTGTCCTTATGTAGCAAATGTGTGAATGGATGACATTTTTCTAATAACTATGCAATAAATCTTTTGATGAACTGAAGCTTGCCATGTAAGTTGTGTAGCTATTTCAATGTTTTTGGATGAGGCATTTCTAGGATAGCTTTAACCTTAGTAGGATCCACCTCGATGCCTCTTTTGGATACAATGTAGCCCAAAATTTTCCTAGATGTCACATTGAATATGCTCTTCTTTGGATTGAGATGTAAGTTATATTCCTCTAGTCTATCAAATATCTTGGCTAGGTTAGCCAGATGATCTTTCCTTTTTATTGATTTTGCTAATAGGCCATCCACATAGTCCTCCATGGTAATGTGTAATATATCATGTAACATAGTGATCATTTCTCTTTGGTATGTTTCTCCTACATTCTTCATGCCAAATGGCATGATGTTCCAACAAAAAGTTCCCCATGCATAGGTGAAAGATATTTTGTGTTGATATTTGGGGGATATTTATATTTGATTGTCCTAGAAAACCCATCCATCAGTGAAATAATTTCATGCCTTGCAATTAGGTCTGCAATTATGTTAATTCTGGGTAGGGGAAGTCATCCTTAGGTCATGCATTATTGAGATCTCTAAATTCTATGCAGATTTGTATGCCCCCAATAGGTTTCAACACTAGTACAAGGTTGGATACCCACTCAGGATAGTCGACAGGTCTGATGAATCCCACATCTACCAATTTTTGAAGCTCTACTCTGACCAAGAGTGCTATTTTTGGGTGCATCTTGCATAACTTTTGTTTGATGACTTTAGCTCCAGGGATACTACTAGGTGATGCACTAGTAAAGTTGGATCCAACCCTAAAATTTCTACATATGTCCAAGAAAAGTTGATTTTTCTTTCATTTATGAATTTTGAGAAGTTCACCTTTTCCTTAGGATGCAAGGAAGCTACATATGTTATTTTTTGTGTCTTTGTTGTGTTGATGTTAATAGGTTTAGAATTTTCAACCAAGAGTATTGATTTTTCTTGATATTCTATAATGGGGAGATTGAATCCTCCATCTTCAGGTGCCTCAGAGAGATTTCCACCCTTAGATACATCCTTTTTTAAAATTTTCTTCATCCACATTGTGGTTTTCCCTAGGGGATTTCATTTTGATTTTTAAAATTTTTAGTTTATTTTTGTGACTGGAGGATGCAATCTCCCCAACAAAGTATGCTCCGTGTTCAAGCTCCATTACAAAACCAACCTTATGATCTCCTTGTGGTATATTAGTTCAAATTCCCATGAACTCCACAATAGCTTCATCATTCTGGAATGAGTCCAAAATAGGTGTGTGATGTTGTTGATCCCAATCTATTAACTATGGGTAAAGCAAGGGTATTTTATCATTGGTATCAACAAAGCATATGGATGGAGTTGATTGGGTAGAGGTATCAGTCTTACCAAGGTTCCATAGGGCATCTAGGTTATAATCACTAGAGGCACAAGAATCCCATTCCCATTCATTGGAATCCATTTAAGTATGTCAATCTTTAGATGTAGGTTCAATAGTGATGGTATGTATGTTAGAGTTTCCAAATATGTTTTGGATATACAAGTCATCATTTATAAGGTTGTAATCATCTGATGTATCAATAGTGGTAGAAGGATCTCTTTCCTCATAAGAGGTTCTTTTAGTGCTTGGGGTAATCATGTCTAATGAACCATAACCTAACCTAAGATTATTCTTGTGATTTTCTATGATAACTAGTTCTCTTATACCTTGTACATGTAGACCAAGGCTACCTTTTCTAGTGAATCCCATGCTTTTTTCTATCTGATATCCTTTATTATTTTGATTAATAGGAAGGGGAGGTAGTTTTTTCTCCCATCCTTCTTATTTGTAAATCCATGAAGAGAGGTCTTCTTTGAATACTTCTTCATCTTACATGTCTCCCTACTTGGTGAAAATGGTGGGGTTGACTTCCATTTCAACAGCTTGAGCATGCTTGATCTCTCTCGGTCCTCCATAAGTCTTTGGTGTTGGGGGAAGAATTCCAATGCAAAAGGATTTGATTGAAATGGTATTATCCATAGCCCTTGTTAAGTACTTGGATATTAAGATTAGATTTTGATGGCTTAGTTGATGGAGATGCAATGGAGAATGAAGCTAGTGATGATAGGTCAACATATGAAAAAGAGTGGAAATATATGTTGTTGCTAGGTATTTGAAGAATATTTTTATACTTCTCAAAGTTTTTGTAGTAATGAAAAGGTTTAGGGTTGGCATATATTGTAACTTCCTTAACATTGTGAGGAAATTTTAAGCACTAATGGAATGTTGAAGGGACTAATTTTAAGGCATGGATCCATGGTACTCCTAACAGAAGGTTGTAGTGTAGGTTAAGATCCAATAATTGACATGTTATTTCTTCTATTGCTAGTCCTATTTGAACTAGAAATCTGATTCTTCCTTCTGAGTTTCTCTCCATATCATCATAAGCCCTTATAGTGATAATTTTTATTTTGTCTATTATGTCATCAAAATATCCCAATTTTTTTACTAATTTTAGGGTATAAATGTTTAAGCCTACACTGTTATCTATTGATACTCTCTTGACCTTGTGTTTATGGACATAAACTTTTAGATAAAGAGCTCAATTATTGAAAGATTTTTGTGGAATGTCTTTCTCATAAAATACCAAGTTATGGGTGGAAGTGATGTTACCAACCATGGCTTGAAACTGATAATTGTTAAGGTCATTAGGGATTTATTTTTCAACAAGATATTTCTCCAAGGTTTCTTTATGTGTGGGTGATAGCTTCAAAATCTCAAGGATGGAGATTAATGCTAGAGTTTTCTTTAATTTTTCCACAATGATGTAGTCATTTGATGGCTTAATTGTGGCTTTTTCTTGGGGTGGGGCTCCTTGGATCGTGAATCTCCCTCTTCATGTAGTTACATTAGAATTGAGATCTTTTCCTTGTATGGTTATAACATTTATGGTATGATAAGCTTGATAGATGGTTCCTATGAATTTTTCATCCGCGAAGTTAAAGCTTCATGATAATCTTGCCCTTTATTCTTGTCATTTTCCCCTAGAATGGTTAGGGATTGGATCCTTGTATATTTTTAAGTCTTTATTTCTAGGATGATGTTCTATGTCGACTTCTCCTTTTTCTATTAAGTCTTGCATGATGTTTTTGAGCCTCATGCAATTGTTGGTGGTATGAACCTTGATCTTGTGAAATTCACATTGGTTATTCTCATTATAACAAGGGGGTTTGAAGTTTGGCTCATCATAGCTTGTTTTTTCATTAATATTGCTAAGGTTTTTTAGGACTAGTTTACGCATAATTACCTCAAGGGGTTCTCCCAATTGAGTGAATTTTCTTCTAGGTTGGTCATATTTCCTTGGTGGCATCCTTTGATTATCCTATCCTTGATTTTGTTGTTGGTTATTTGGTTGATGGTTTTGAGGATAATTGAGTCAGTTATTTGGAACGTTTTTTGGAGTATAGCTTGTTTGTGTTGTTTGAACATTATTTTGTGGACCATTGGGAGGTTGTATGTTTCACCAAAACTTGGCATCGACCACTCCATTATTGGTTATTTTTTATTCTTTTCCTATATTTTTGGTTTTTCGATTGAACAAGAAGCTTGGTATTTGAGGTTGTAGAGTTTAATTACTCTCCTTGCTATGAGAACTCTTTCAATGAGGAAACCCTTCTCAATAGTATCCTCAAATTTACTAGGGCACAACATAGTGAGTTGGTAATTAATTTTCACATGTATGCTAGAGACAAAGATGTCTACAACTTTTTTCTCGAGAATGGGCCATTTAATTTTTTTACCTTTGTGTCTCCATCTCTATAGATATGAAGAAAATGACTCCCCTTGGAATTGTTTAATTTTGTAGAGATCGAGGATCATTATATCCTACTTTTTGTTTTGTAAGGGATAAAGATATTAGCTCAACACCCAAGACCACTTGCAAAAACAATGAAAACATTCTACAAGAGAGTATGCAAGAAAATGAGCTTGCTTGATATTAAGACCTATCAAATTATGGGGTATGAAGTATATATTACAAATGTGTACAATGACCTTCCTTACATAGGTAAGGTTGAAATGTAGTAATGAACACGATGTTGAAATTTTTCATAATCTTATGACATGTGACAACTAACTAACTACCTAGGAAATGATGCTAGATAAGAATTCTAAAAAAGACAACTCATCCTTATAGAAGGAATCTTATATCCTGAGAAAAAATGTGAACCTATCACCTAGTAAATGATACCTAGGAATATAATTAAATGCCTAAGTAAACTTATGTAAGTGTAATTAAATAATTAATTACACCAACACACCCCTTTAAGTGCAACTTAGGGAGTAGCAAATTATTATACAAATGACATAAAGATGCAAGAATGGTTCTCGACTACGAGGCCATGTTAGGTACCCAAGACTGAAAAGACTTGGGAACCCAAGTGAAAAATATAAATCTTATGGTAGGAGCTAACAAATTGGAAGATCACTAGAAGTGAAGAAAGGAAGAGAAATATTTGATAATAAAAAATACTTCGTATTGTAAGTGTTTCGTGTATCAGATACTAGGTATCGGAAACACGGAAAAGGTGAAAGGTAATAAGAAGTTAAAGTGAAAGACTCCGGTTCAATATGAAGTGGTCTGATATGAAGGAGTCTGGTATAATGGAGTTCTGGTATAACCGAGGTCTAGGAAAGTAAGTGGGTAAAGTTGAATACTGGGTACCAGGTACCTAGTTGCAATGTGAAATGAGATGTTAAAATTTTAAATTTGTCTAATGATCCCAGTGATCCGGTATATGTACAAGGATTTATGATATGCTTTTTGAAAGACGTGTTAATTATGATATTTTTGTACTAACATTTGAATAATGGTTTTATTTACATGATATGTTATAAATGTTTTATTTTTTTTAAAAGGGGATTTAATGTACGAAATTTGTGATTGCAAGAGATATCGATTGTGATGCAAAGCTCGGGTAACCTGAAGAGCTTTAACGAGTAATTGGAGTTGACTTTCATTGAATTAAATTGAAATTCTCCTATTGGTCACAATATTCCACGTGCCTTGATGAGATTGGTCCCTTAGATTTCCTCTCATGTAATTGTCTTATCCTGTCTGAGCCTTGTGTTCTATAAAAGGCCAAAAGATGCTTCATTTTTATTTTAAGTTTAGAATTTGTGGATGTCGGAGGAGCATAATTTTTTTTTAAGTTTTGTTCTTTTTTCTTGTTTTCTAAGCCATTCCGATGTGAAAATTTGTATGCACATATACATTAATTGATATCAGAGCTTATTAGATAGCTACCTATCTCAATATCTTTTGTAGCTAGTTTTGTAAGTTCGGTCGAACAAGACTGTATGTTGCACCATTGAAGGGTGCATACAAAACCTACTTGGTGTCCATAAACGAAACCCTCTCTTTAAAAGCTTGCACCATTTTATATGTAGCTGTGAAGCAATCTGGTGAAGTATAAAGCGGTTTGCTCTGTTTTAATTAATTCTTTGGGGCATCCATGGAGAATAACAAGGAGAAACTTTTATTTTTCAGTATTTTTATATTTTGTTTTAGAATAGATGTTTAAATATTTAAAAATGATCCAAAATTTAAATGAATGGAAGGAATTTTGTTGAAAATATTTTGTTTTCCATAAAGTTGTTGAATGCTTAATGCTAAATCTACTTAAGTGAGAAAATAATTTGTGATGTTTCATGAAATGTTATGGAAACATATTTTGGTTTCATGATGTTCAAGCTTATCATTTCAATTTGGAATTTTTATCTAAAATGTTGAAGGAACAACCATAGTCCCTTTGAGATTAACAACAATATCACGTCATTGCGTGAGAGCAACCCTAGTGCAACCATGACCTAGTTATCAGAGACTTGGGATTGAAAGAAAGCCAATCTTTGTCCTGTAATGCAAAATTTCCCCTTAGGTTATCTTTGCTCCATATCTTTCAAGAAGGATAGGCTCTTCGCGGTCTTGTCTATGGAGATTTTATTCGACCTGTTTTCTGTGAGTGAAATCATCGTCAATAGGAACTAGTGCTAGAAGGAGGGAATTTCTTTGATATTTTAGGTTTCATCCTTTGGAATTGGAGAATTATGCTTTGAGATGTTAATTCTAAGTTTGACAAGAAGCTTGTAAATGAGAGATTGAATGCAAGCTAGTTTTCATTATGGAAATTGGAAAACTATGTAAAATCTTTAATCAGAAACTGCATCCTTTGAGTTTGTTTACTTTTGGGAGAGTCACCAAATGTACAATTCATGATACAACTAATCACGGTGGACTTGAGTGTGATTTTTTTTTAACTAGGGTAAGTTTGGCCATATGTGGAGCAATTCCATTAATAGAAGAAGTTTTAACCACTAAAAGAAAAAGGATTGTTAATGAGAAAAATATTTTTCCCTAGTGGAGTTGGAAATATGAAAAAATTAACCGATATACCAAAACAGTTAGAAAACTATGATTATTATAAAGAAAATTCTAACGCTTTACAGGGAAATAAGCGAGAATGTCAAGATTCAGAGATATTTCATCACAAATGAGGAAATGAAATTGATGAATCATCATTCCCTGTATACATGGAAAACATGGATAACGAGATGGAGTGAGAAAATTGAGTGGGAAACGCATGTATTGTGATTCAAGTTGGGAATTCACCAGCTATAAAAAGACATTTTCATGATTTTATACAAGATACAAAATATCAAGTTTTTACTTTTTCTCTTTCTGATAGCAATATAAATAGTGATATATCTTTGTCTAACAAAATGTAAAGTGAAGACAAGATTGAAGATATGAAGATTTTCAGAAGAGAAGGAAATAGAGAAATAAACACAGTCGTTCATGGAAATGGACTAGGGCTAAGAGAAGGTACAATATTGCCGCATCAGATGAAATGTGTGCAATCGATCTCTAATTACATTGTTTTCATACATTTAAGCCAAATTTTGGGTAAGTACACTTTTGAATTTATGATGTTTAAACACAAAAAAATTAAGATATTCCATTGCTATAGTAGAATATTGAAAATTTTGATAAGAGAATTTAAAGACAAATGTGTTGTAATTCGCACTAAAACTATAGAAGAAATAGCAATAGAAATTGAAATAAATTTCTTTATTAGAATTAATATTTTGTGATTTTAGAATTAGGATAGTTAGGGTTAGTGTTTTTTTTTTTTTAGTTTTTCAGTTTCTTTTTAGGGTTTTATTTGTGCCTATTTTGTTTTCTTGTTATGTTTGTTCTTTTCTTTTGTTTGGCCTCTGCATTAGCAAATTCTGCTTAAATTTATCATATGCATGAGAGTGAATAAAAACATTTTGCAAAACTGAACTGAAAAGGGGAAACAATAAAGCCATGCATAGTAAAACACGCTTTTAAAAGATACCAATATATATATATATATTTGTGTGTGTATCATGTATATACATTAGATATCAAAATCCTCATTCAAAAAAAATAAAAAAAGATTCAAAAGGAGAGTGAGCCAAGTTGTGGATGATAGTAGCCATTCAGTCAATCTAGGATGCCTCTTCTATTAGGGCCAAATACCCTATGTAGGCGAGTTCCCGGTGAGTTTCAAGTTCTTGGATATGGAGATCAATAAGAAAGGACCGAAGTGGAAACACTTCCCCGTGTTCTAGGAACTGATGAATATCATCCATGGAGGGAATCCCAATGGTTGGATGTGCAATAGCTAAAATGGTATCCAGATTATCCAAGAATTCATATTTCACTATCAAGTTGGCAGTAGCATGAATGTCTTCAACAGGTAGCCCAATTTCTAGAAGTGATGCTATAAAATGAGAAGCTATGTCAGAGTAAAAAAAAGTAGCGACTGGATGCAACATATCTTTCCCCAAGGACTAAGCATAAATTTGGCACAGTGAAACTGGAAGTCCTAATGATGAAGACCTTTTCAAGCCTTTGTGGTGTGATACTTCCAAAGAAAACATTTTATCTATGAGAACAACCTAAGCAAATTGGAGTATCCATGGATAAGAAGAAAATGCAAAGACACAGAATAGAAATTACAGAAAATAAAACAAAAGGAAAAGAAAAGAGAAGTGTGGAGAATTTGAGAAGAAATGCATGAATTTATAGAGAGCCGTAAGAAAATTTGTTGTACATATTTTTCTTGAGCAGTTTTTTTGTGGAAAATCGTAAGTGATGTGGCTGCTAAACAATAATCTTCAGAATTAAAGGTCAAATCAAATTAATTCTTTACACATATCTAGTGAAATTGCTTCAAATTTGAGCGTTACGGAGATTGTGAATCTAGCAAGTTGAAGATTTCAAAATTAATAGTGGTCATTTCAAATGGTTTGAAAAAGTCGTATTAATTATGGAGGTGTTATGTGTGCAGAATATATAGGAAAATGAAGCTAGCAAGGTAGTACACATCATCACCCGAGTAAGTTGAAGAAATAATATGTGTTGAGTAAGGCATGTGAATTTAATGCAAAATAATGTGATCATGTTTCAAGGTAATCATGGCATTTTGATCCATTAATGAAGTGCAACATTGTCAAGTCGAGATAGTTAGCAGAAATTTGAGTAGTTGCCATAAAATTTAATCAAAAGGGTGGTAACTAATGTTTCTAAATTTAGATTTAAATTTGGTGATTAAGTTGTCTGTTGCTAAATTTTAATTTATGCATATTTTTTCACATATAGCGAGCTACAATTAGCTAGGATTTGGCATAAATTAGTGAAATTTAGTTGGAAACACGCACTTACAGGGAATCATCAAATGAGTTTTTGGGAAGTAGTGAACTGAGGAAGGGATTTACATTGAATGAAAAATCAAAAAGTAACCTTCGCTACCACTATAATTCCCAACCTAATAGTGGTGCTTCAATGCTTGCAAGTTGATAAAAGAGCTATTATTGCAATATCAAAAGGGAAAAATGAGCTATCATTGCTATATCTAAAAAAAAAAGGTGATATCAACTCTTTAGGCTATCCAAATAACTCTATCGAGGCTATGGAAACCTGACCAGTAGTAGAGCTATGTTTGGGGGAATTACGAAGATAACCTTGTCGGGGCTATGGATGCTTGACTAGAAGCAAGGCTCTATCCTTGCTTGGCTTTGGAGGATTACTATATTATGTAGTTCAATGTTAATGAACTAATTCTTTTTACTAATTCTAAAAACTAGAATTAATCAGAGCACACACAGATGTTTTCAATGGAGTTTTACCTTTTTATGCCATAATCTAGGTAAAGGTAGAAGTTATTGTTTTAAAATATGTATAAGTTTTAATTTACAAATGGTGATTTAATTTCAAGTTTGATTTAAATTTGGTTTTATTGGTTGCAATTTGTTGTGTGGTCTCACAACATGCCCCAAGACTAAAAAGACTTGGGGACCCAAGTGAAAAATATAACTCTTATGGCATGAGATAACAAATTGGAAGATCACCGGAAGTGAAGAAAGGAAGAGAAATCTTTGATAATAAAGAGTACTTCGTATTGTAAGTGTTTTGTGCACCAGATACCGGGTACCAGAAACATAGAAAAGGTGAAAGGTAATGAGAAGATCAAGTGAAAGACTCTGGTTCAATATGAAGTAGTCCAATATGAAGGAGTCTGGTATAGTGGAGTTTTGGTATAACCAAGGTCTGGGAAATTAAGTGGGTAAAGTTGAATATCGGGTACTAGGTATCAGGTTGCAATGTGAAATGAAATGTTAAAAATTTAAATTTTTCTAATGATCCCAGTGATCTAGTATATGTACAAGGATTTATGATATGATTTTTGAAAGACGTGTTAATTATGAGATTTTTGTACTAACATTTGAATAATGGTTTTATTTACATGAGATGTTATAAATTTTTATTTAAGAAAAAAAAGGAGATTTAATTTATGTAATTTTTGATTGTAGGAGATAACGATTGTGATGCAAAGCTCAGGTAACCCGAAGAGCTTCAACGATTAATTAGAGTTAACTTCCATTGAATTCAATTGCAATTCTCCTATTAGTCACAATATTCCATGTGCCTTGATGAGATTGGTCCCTTAGATTTCATCTCATGTAATTGTCTTATCTTGTCTGAGCCTTGTGTTCTATAAAAGGCCAGAGGATGCTTCATTTTTATTTCAAGTTCAGAATTTTCGGATGTCGGAGGACCATAAACTTTTTTAAACTTTTGTTCTTTTTTCCTATTTTCTCAACCATTCCGGCATAAAAATTTGTATGCACGTAGAAATTAATTGATATCAGAACTTATTAGATAGCTAGCCATCTCAATATCTTTTGTAGCTACTTTTGTAAGTTCATCCAAACAAGACTATATGCTATGTTGTTTAAGGGTGCATACAAAACCTACTCGGTGTCCATAAACAAAACCCTCTCTTTAAAAGTTTGCACTATTTTATATGTGGTTGTGAAGCAATCTAGTGAAGTATAAAGCAATTTGCTCTGTTTTAATTAATTCTTTGGGGCATCCATGGAGAATAACCAGGATAATTTTTTATTTTTCAGTATTTTTATACTTTGTTTTAGAATAGATGTTTAAATATTTGAAAATGTTCCAAAATTTAAATGAATGGAAGGAATTTTGTTGAAATTTTTTTTTTCCATAAAGTTGTTGAATGCTTAATGCTAAATCTACTTAAGTGATAGCAAAGAATTTATAATGTTTCATGAAATGTTATGGAAAAATCTTTTGGTTTCATGATGTTCAAGCTTATCATTTCAATTTGGAATATTTATCTAAAATTTTCAAGGAACAACCATAGTCCCTTTGAGATTAACAACAATATCACATCATTACCCGAGAGCGAGCCTAGTGCAACCATGATCTGGTTATCAGAGACTTGGTATTGAACAAAATCCAATCTTTGTCCTGTAATGCAAAATTTCCCCTTAGGTTTTCTTTGTTCCATATCTTTCAAGAAGGATAGGATCTTTGTAGTCTTGTCTATGGATATTTTATTCAACCCATTTTCTGCGAGTGAAATCATTGTCAACACTCTCCAAAAGAGAGAAAAGAAACAAATAATGTGAGGAATGATGGAGAACTCCATGATACCCCCAAGTACACCATCTATCACATATATATATTACAATCAATAGCCCCCCATAAGAGGGAAATAGAGAAAATTTGTAACCCCCCACAATGTGCAATCACCTGCAAAAATGGTAAGTTTCTAAAGACAAAACACAATCCAATATTGACAAGCAACTTGTCTCCCTTTCAGAAGAAACAAAACCATATATGAATGTAGGAATGATTCACATTCCAGATAGGAATTGGAAGAAATAAGCATGAGTATGTATGATCATGATGGTGTCTCTAAAAGATGTTCATGTGTCTCCTTTTCCACTAAAGATGAAGATTCCACAATCAAATAAGGTACACGCCTAATCATTGAAGAAGGTGATAAATCAGGACTATGCAGAAACTAATGCAGAATAGTATCCAAAGACCATGATAGTATGGAAATAGTTGTGCAATGGTTGTCATCAAATACGAGAGATAACCCCTCAAATGTGTCCTCCAAATCTGAAATGTGAGACTCCACAAACAAGGATGCAATGTTTGATAGATATGAATCCAAATCAAGAAGGCAATTAGATACTCGTAATGAATCACCAAATGATCTCAATGAATCACCAACATAATATGAATGGTCTTGCTGAATAGGAATGATGGAAGCCTCAATCAATGACTTTGCACAAGGAATCATTGAAGGTGAAGGTACATCAACTGTCTCTAATGGAGGAGCATTTGAAAAACCCTTGTCAACCTCTTCGAAAGATTCAAAGTATTCCAAACAATCAAACTCTTGTATAGTATCATCATCATAGGGTATCCTATTTGAAGAATGAAGAGGCATATGACATTCTGAAACTTGATCATTAGGGAATGGAGTATCATGATATCCATATATCTCAAAAAGCTTAGTCCAAAGAGTATGAGGACAATCATGATGATCAATACCTTTCAAAATATCATCATCAACATGCATTTCAATGACACCTAAAACATTATATCTATTGTGACTCCAAGATTACAAAGATATTGAGCTTGAATATGAATTAGAAACTCCCAAATATGATAATACAATTGAAAATAAACTCCCCTCCACAAATATAACTTCTTCAAGAGTCAGGATGTCCAAGTTATGAAGCAAAAAGAAAATATACAAAAATCTGAATAGCTCACACTTGGGGTTGAAACTAAAAAAGTACATGAACCAAATCAAATAGCTCTTCAATACTTTCCAAATGCAACTTGAATCACCACAATCAGAGAAACTGGTAGAAATTTAAGAGCTCAGAGGTCCAAAGGGGTGATCTAACTTCAGTTGTGAATAATTTTTACCTATAGAAAAACATATCAAAAAGACTTGAACCACTGTGAAGTAATCAAAGAGAGCTTTCCGCTGATATCTCATTTGCAAATTTTGGAGATCGTGGCAAAAAGTTATGAAAATTTGAAAAAGAGGCCTATTTTAGGCACTTTGTGGGAAAATCAAGTACATTGCAAGGCTAATTTGGGGAAAATTTTGAGCACCCTCGAGCTAGATCTTGGTCCACCATAAGACCACTTGCAAAAATAGTGAAAACCTTCTACAAGAGAGTATGCAAGAAAATGAGCTTGCTTGATATTAAGACCTATCAAATGATGAGGTATGAATTATATATTACAAATGTGTACAATGACCTTCCTTATATAGGCAAGGTTGAAATGTAGTAATGAACATGACGTTGAAAAATGTCATAATCTTATGACATGTGACAACTAACTAACTACATAGGAAATGATGCTAGATAAGATAAGACTTCTAGAAAGACAACTCATCCTTCTAGAAGGAATCTTATATCCTAAGCAAACATGTGAACCTATCACCTAGTAAATGATACCTAGGAATATAATTAAATTCCTAAGTAAAATTATGTAAGTGTAATTAAATAATTAATTTCACCAACATGTATGAGAAATGATTCAAACTTTTGTCTGACAACTCATCGAATGTTTTGATACCAGGTAGTAAATGAGAGAACCACTCGATAGAAACCCCGTCGAGATTGTAAGGAAGCTAAGGTAGCAAAACAACTTCCTACACTAATATTGAGATGATAAAATGCAAAAATATACAGATCTTTAATAGTTACAAAAAATTAAACAAAAATAAACACAAATATCATGCATACCACAACACAATGATTTACGTGAGGAAAACCCTTTTGGGAGAAAAACCCCACACTCCAAAAGCCACCCAATATATTATACAAAAATAAAAATATTACAATATACTTGCAAAGAAATCTTATCACAGGAGTATCACCACCAGAGATCAAGAGAAAACACGACCATTATCACACTCAAAATACACCAATGTCTACATACATCCCAATTGCTTATAACAAGCTTTTTGGAACCTTATAGAATTAGGGTTTTACAAGGTCATTTTTCACTTGACATGTTAACAAAAAAACCTTGACATTTCAGTAGGAAAAAACCTTGATGTTTCAGTGGGAAAAAACCTTGATGTGTTAGTGGGAAAACCCTGACATGTCGGGAAATTTCTTTTTGGGGTGATGCCCTGTACCCCATATCTTGTTACGAGTGTACAATATTTGCATGATCAGTCACCACATACCAATATACATTCTATCAACAATAAATAGTATATAATAGCAAGGTTGAGACACATTTTCCCAACAAATCTCCTACTTTTTGAACACCTTACAAGAGCAACGTGGGAGTGTAACCACCGTCTCTTTAATTACTAGGGGCTGAAAGGCCCGTAGTCTCTAAACACCATCTAAACTTATTTGTTCTCATAGGCTTATTTAAAGAATAAAAAACATTCATCAAATTCTCTACCTTAACTAGCTTCACCCTGCCATCTTCAACCATATCTCTAACAAAATGATACTGTACATCAATGTGCTTAATCTTGGCATGAAATGTCGAGTTCTTGGCTAGACATATCACACTCTGACAATCACAATAAATTTTTTAGTGCACCTTGTTTTATTCCAATACCTAAACATAATCTCTTAAGCCAAATGGCTTCTTTACAAGCATGAGTAGTTTCCATATGCTTTTCTTCAATAGTGGACAAAGCAACTACAACCTGTCGCTTACTCATCCAACTAATTGCACCACCAAATAAAGTAAAAACATAAGCACTAGTGGATTTTCTACTATCAACATCCCCTGCCCAGTCTGAATCCACATAACAATGAATATCAAGGGAAATATCATCTTCAGTCATATTACTATGATAACATAAGGAATAATTTGAGGTACCCTACAAATATCTAAAGAATTTTTTAACTACATCCCAATAAACTCTACCAAGATTAGGCATATAACTGGAAATAACTCCCACTACTTGAGCAATGTATGGTCTAGTACAAACCATAACATATGTCAAATTTCCAACTACACTCTAGTAAGAAACTCTTCTCATGTCTTCCATCTCTAATGGAGATGTTGGACAATCTAAAATACATAACTTTGTTTCAACTAAAATAGGAACACACAATGGTCTACAATCTTGCATATCAAACCTCTATAAAATTGAGCTGACATAATTGCATTGGTCAAGCCATAGCTTTCTGTTCACTCTATCTCTTTTAATTTCCATCCCAAGAATGTGTTTAGCTGCACCAAGATTTCTCATTTCAAATTTAGCAGCAAGTTGAGATTTTAGTTCTGAAATCATACCTTTCCCTCTACCAATAAATAAAATATGTTCAACATATAATGCAATAAATATGAAATGATCACCATTAGTTTTATAATAAATATAATGATATGATTTAGAATGCTCAAATACCAAACTCAACACATATGTATCAAATTTCTGGTACCACATCCTAGGACTCTGTTTTAAGCCATACAAATATTTCTTCAATTTTGCAAACCAACTTACTTTTACCTTTCACCATGTAGTGCTCTAGCTATGTCATATAAATATCCTCCTCCAAATCACCATGAAGGAAAGCAGTTTTCACATCCATTTGCTCAACATCTAAATCATAAGCAACAATAATAGAAAGAAAAAATTTAATGGATGTCATTTTTGCAACAAGAGAAAATATCTCACCATAATCAACACCTTCAACTTGAGAGTAACCCTTTGCAACTAACCTTTATTTGTACTTCTCAATACCTCCATCTGAACCAATCTTTTTCTTGAACACCCATTTACAACCAACATGTTTTTTTCCTTCAGGAAACGGTACAAGATCCCATGTATCATTCTTTTTCAAAGATGTCATTTCTTCATCCATAGCAATCTTCCAGGATTCTACATCATTCATACCTAGTGCCTCTTCTACATATTTGGTTCATCCATGTTAGTATTCAAAGAAAAAATACATCTCCAGTCATCAAGTGAATACCTCTTAGGTGGTTTTCTATGCCTTGTAGACCTACAAACAAGGTGAGTTGGAGTTTCTTCCTCCTCTTTTGAAGATCCAAAGTTATATGAGCTCTGTAAGATGGGGAAAATCAAGCTAGCCTAGATAATAGTGACAACCACATCACCTCTAAGCTAATAACCCAATCTAAACAAGAGAAAACAATCAAATGACAAGAGAAAAATGAAAACAAAGAAACAAAACACTCCCCATTAAAGTTGAATCACTTCTCTTGTCTCTCCTTCTTCTTCTTTTGCAAATATGTCCTCATATTTTTAGGAGAAAGTTGGAGATAAGTGGTTGTTCAGGAAAAAATGGAGGAGAAAGGCTTCTTTTATAGAAAACCATTTGATCGGATAGTCAATATTGAGCTTCTAGAAATATGCCAAGATCAACAGATGGTCAAGATCAAAAAGAGACCAGAGGCAATCAACGACTAAGATTCAAAGATGAGAAAGAGGAGGGATAATGGTCAAATTAAAAATTGGAAATCAATTAATTCATGAGGAAGGAATCTTTGGACAAGTGGAGGCACAAATAATTTTTCCAAATTATTTATTTTGAGAAAGAAGGAAAGTGGGAGAAAGTGGACAATTAATTAAAATGAATTTATGGAATCAATTTTAATTAAATGGGAAAATGGACATGAGACATAAATAATTAATTTAAGTTAATTATTTAATGGAGGAAATGAATGTCATGAGATAATTAAATAGTTTTGACAATTATTTAATTATGGAGGAATGGGGAAGGTCAGTGAATAGATAAATAATAACGATTAATATTATTTTACTATAGGCGAATGATAAAAGACAAATAATTAAATAAATAATTATTTAACTAATTATTGAAGAAAAAAGGGGTGTTAGTGACACAATTAATTTTATTTAATCGATCAAGATAGAATAAATGTTAGGAAGTGAATTAATTAAAAAATTTAAAATTATTTAATTAATAGAAGAACATGATCAAGAATAATTAAATAAATAAAATTATTTAATTATGCAGAGACGGAGACCAAGAAAAATGACACTCATAGACTAAGAAATTTTTTAGTGTCTACATTTTTCCCCTCTTTGAAATAATGTAGTTCATCGCGTTGTGTCAAAGAAATTTAGTCAAAAGATGCCCCGATGAAAGCAAAGTATAGGTATGCCTCCTCAAGAAAACCTTGGAGCTCTGAGTGATTTGGTTGTGAATATGTCACCTATTCCATATGCATCCCACCACACATACTGCATCTGTACCTACCACTGACCTGAGGGAGCACCCACCCCAGTGAGTACTACAAAACTGCCTTTTAATTTTTTTGATTTTTCGTGTATTTAGATAGGAAAATAATGTAGCAAGAAATTGTGTCACATGGTATACGACATAATTTATTACGTGAGTGACACAAATGAGAATTGGTTCACCACAATCATTTCTTCATGATGCAATTGCTTAGGGCTAGGGCAGGGATGGTTGCGTCGCGACACATCAAATCATACAACACAACTGACTTTCTGAGTCACATATGCGATCAGGAATGATGCAATCAAATGGATGTGAAACAAGCATTGCATGATATGACACATTTTAAGGTGAGCAATGCAATTGTAGTTGCGAGCTGGGAGAAAATGTGTGTGATGCATTTGTCAACACAGTGACGCATAGTTAAAATTTTTCCCTAGTTTAGGATATTTTGACTTGGTCAACTTAGGTCCAATAGGTCAATTGAAGGTATTAGATTGACATGATGGATTGCTTGATGATTTCAGGAGCATCTACCTCCTATCTATATGTGGGAGTCATGACTAGATGTTTTTCAACTATGGGACCAGCTAGATGATGTTGAGAAATAGGCGTTGTTGGATCTTGGATTATTTTATGCCACCTATATGCCCATTATTAGGGAAAGTAGGGGCATGTCGATAGCATTGGTAGAGTGATGGAACTCCAAGACTAGTAGCTTCCATTTTCCTATGGGGGAGGAAACAACCACCCTTGAGGATGTCTACAAGATATTACGACTTCTGATTCGCAATGAGTGGATATGCTATGACCTTGATTGAGGATTGTAGGTGCTCTATGAGTATTATGAATGTGATGATGATGCTAAGCTCAGGATACAAGGATATGAGATTATATGGGAGACTCTAAAAGAGAGGTACGATCGATATGATTATGTTTTGTGCACATTGATTGCAGGGGTGATGATTGTTGATCGCAAAGGTCAGGGTTTCCTAGTAGACTATGAAGAGATGCTTGGGGGATGGTCCCAAATGGTGTAGTGTATGCATGGGGACCATTCTTATTAGGTATTCTTTACTTCCAAATACATGATATTGCTTATAGAGGGGGACATCTTGAGCTGCAAGATCACATTACTGACAATATGGGCCTGGGAGCATATAGTAGTGTTCCGTCCATCGGTGGTTCATTAGTTGGGTGCAGGTGCTTTGTATGTGTATCTATATCAGGGAGCACTATCACATACACATGTGGATGATGTAGGCTATTGGAGGCATGGACTGGACACATTAGTCAGCTTCATTTGGAGACCATACAAAGCTTGTGATTTGTGGATTAGTGAGGACAATCACTTGCCATGGTGTCAACAATCGAGATATCTTATCGGGCAAATAGTTCAAAGCCAACACATCATAAAGATGTATCTTCTTGAGTGGGTTAGATGGAATTTCGGGGAGAGATAAGGTGTTCATGTGAGTAGAGTTGAGTTTGTACAGTCCTCTCGAGAAGTTCATCCATGGGGGCCTCAGATTGTTCTCACCATAGCTGAGTAGGAGATTAATGCCTTGTACCCATTAGACTAGGAGTGGAGAGAATGTGATGCTGATGCAAGGACCACACCAAAGTATGATGCCTGGTGGTTGATCCATAGGCCACTACCACTTATAGATCCACAACACCCAGTGCTCATAGAGCACAGAGGCAGGGGCTCAAGAGGCCAAAGAGGAGACAGGGGGTGGAGGGGTGGATGGAGAGGGGATGGAGGAGGATAGGGAGATGGAGGAGGACAGGGAGATGATGGGGGAAATAGATGGGGTGATGAGGAGGAGATCAACAAAGGAGGAGGGACAGAGGATGATGGGAGGTGGGATAGTTACCACTGATCCAAGAGGAGGAGGAGATGGAGGAGGATGAGTCAGAGGTGAGGATAGTAGTGGAGGTGGCGGTAGGAGAGGGAGAGCATCAGGTTGAGATGCCCACTCTAGAGGTAGAGGCCATGGAGGTCGAGGATCATGGAGAGGGGAGATAGGAGGAGCATGGAGAGGAGGCCGAGATGGATGAGGAAAAGAGTGTCCTCTGAGAGAGTATTATCCTGGTGATGGTTGAGGATGAGGGACTAGAGGAGGGCCAAGATGGATTAGAGGAGGGCAGTGAAAAGCAGAGGATTTTCACCCTATAGGCTCTTGTATAGGCCTTGGAGGTAGAGGTTAGGCTTGTGACAATAGAGAGAGACAACATTAAGGCCAAGAGGGACACATTACAGACAAAGAGGGACCTAGTTGTCATCAGCCAACAGTAGACATATCAACACATGATAAAGTTTACTACCACCTATAGTGGATCTATGATCAATGTCACATGGGAGTATGCCAAAGATAGCAAGGCCATGCAGTAGTACATAGATCTATATGAGAGATTGGAACCATCAGAGAAGAGGGAGCCTGGTGGAATCCTAAAATTTCATTGTCCTATTGGTTCCATAATCAATCCTTTGATTGATCATTCCTTGTTGTTACTAGGATTTAGGGTTTTTGGTCTCCATTCACTTATACCCTTAATCTTCCTATCAGCTTATGTTCTCTCATTGATCGGCTACATCAGGTAACTAGTTGCTTAAGTGGCACCTTATGGTCTTTGCTATCATTATTCTAACTAGCCCCAACACTTTGGTCACCTGTCGAGCCTAGGAAGTCCCCCTTTAAAAACAACTTATTCCCATGTGCTTTTAACATCACTTAAGTCTACCATTGGCGGTTCATCGCTCATCGCGTGTTCCTTTAAAGCCACCCACGAACATCCTGTGATGAGTGATACATGGTCTTTCCTACCGCCTTAGGTCTATTTCCCATCTCGTGTTGCATTCTCACCACCAGAAGGTGACCCCCGATGAGCAATGCAGTTAAGTATTTAACCCATCGCTGGCCTTACCACTATTTATGGTTGTCTCATGCTTTCCAAAAGGGAATTTGCGACCGCCAATGGGAGGAGTTTCTCCTCATCATGCAAGCTTGATGCATCGTGAGTTGAGATTGCTTAATGAGAAGTGAACGAACGATGATAAATGGGATTTAAATGTCTAGCTAAGATCCTCCCACAATAAAAAAAAATGACTATCAAGTTGATCATTATGGAGTTTGGATACAGATGGGTACATAGCAGTTTTAAAGCACCCCATCTTTGTTTCTAAGTATAGGCATAAAATAAAGTGGTGATCCTTAATGGGCCTCGTTGATCGAGTTTTAAATCTTGAATGGTCGATGACTAGGATCCAACATGCAGTAATTGATTTTTTGCTCACTCGAGCGAGCCAGGGTAGCCATTAAATGCAACTCACTTCCTATTCCTCTATTTATTAAGAATTTCCTATAGTTTGTTTAATCATTTACAATTATTAGGACACAAAATTAATTACTATAGGTACTAGAGGAGTGAATTTTGAGTATTGAACCAATAATCATAGAGGTGGCGGTGTGATATCCCCTGGTCTGTAAGTGTGCATGCATGCATTTTAGTCGTATTGTTGCTATAGCTCAATTGTACTATGTATTGTCTTGTCTGGAGCTCTTAGGGTTTTCATTTCTATGAGTGGAGATTCTCTGAAGGTTTTGGCTAGTATTTTTTCCTGCAAGATAGGCTCTAGTTAGTGTTTTACTCTAGAAAAAATGAGTGATCCAAGTACTCCTATCACACCAGTTCAAAGGTCTAGGAGGTTGAATATGCAGGAACCATTTTCATATGTGCCTGAAGCCAAACCCGTTATGGTAGAAATGTCAATTATCCCAAAGGGTAAGAGGAGTGTTCAAAAGAAGGTTGAGAAATTTACTGTCCAAAGTACTTACAATCTAAGAAATAGGACTATTTCAGAGGAATTAGTCAAGTTTAGAGGAAAAGGGATTGTTGAGTTTGTGAATGAATTGAAGAAGCAGAGTAAGGGTCCTAGGGTCTATTCAGGGAAGCCCAATGTTCTTGTTCTGATTTTTGATAATTCTTCAAGTGAGGAAGGAGGAGTTGGCCCTGATTATGGCCATTGTCCTATTTCCCCTGTGCCCTATGATGATTCAGATGATGAGGTGATTCTTGCAACTCCAATTTTTTTCATGAAACTAGGTGAGGGTGTCTGCTCAACCACTAACAAGGTCGGGTAGCACTCGCATTCTCCTACTCAATGGTGTTTTGTTTTGGATTTTTGTGGTGATTCGACCTTCCTTTGGCTAGTTCATTGGTTTGCACCGTTGGTACTGATGGTGACTTCCTCGGTGTTGGTGAACATGTTGATTTTGATAACAACTCTTTTGGAAGGCTTGTGTGTGCTTCTCCAACCAATTGCTTGGCTCTTTTTTTTCCTTTTTGCTTTCACATGGTAAATTAATGATTAAATATAACAGTTCAAGAAATGGCCCAAACGAAATGAAATTCATTTTGAAATGATTATGAACTATAATTGTAATGAGTCTGGTGCTTGTTTCTCCCTTCATCTATAAAAGGGATTTCAAGGCTCATTACAGGGGTTGAAATTTTGAGTCTAGAATGGTCTGGGTAGAATTTAAGTGTAGAAAACAAATGTAATGCAAAAGGCTTGATGAATATGTTGGCTAATTGTCTTGGGTATAGGTCTTATATGTAATAGTCTTAAATTGTTCTACATGAATTACTGATATCGAAACAAATCTAAATTCTAAAGCATGTACTCTCCTTTGTACTTTTTTGCAGATTATAAATGAAATTATCAAGGATCTCTTCATTTGTCATCAATGGTTTAATTGAATGTATGGATTTATTTCTTTTCTTTAGCTCAAAGGGTTAATTAAATGCTTAAGGGGAGTCATAGGTCTATAAGAATTTGCAAAGGATTTGATAAGAAGTCATGTTTTGGATATCGTGAGTTTTTGTATTGCAAGGAATTATGAAAATAGTCCATCTATTTCTGAATTAAATAATTTTTGTATTACTGAGTATTCCATATTTGACTCCATTTACCCAATTGATGAGGCACTTACCTATTTGTCAAGAATTCATGCAATCAAATGAATTAGTAATATGCCTAGTCATAGGTTCAAAATAAGAACAATACTTATTAAAATCATGTCAATTCTCAAATGTAAGTTTGAAATACATCCTCGTTCCTAGAAAATAGACAATTATTTATTCAAAGATTAGCCAAATCCCTAGTGAATTTTTCTTATTTTTCTATAGTAGGAACCCATTTATGAAGAAGTGTTCTCCATTTTAACAAATTAGAATGAACAAAAATTGAGAAATACCCTCCCTGGTCCCATAGAACCTAAAGTGCAGGAGTAAATACATTAGAATTCTTTACTCATTGTGTTTTCCACTAGCCTAGGGATGTCTTGAACATAAGGATTGGAAATCCTTTAGAGAATTTTGGGGTTTAGCTAGAAAAAAACCAACAAAATTGGTGACTCTGTTGGGGAAATTTTTCATTCTCCGGTCATAGATTGTAGTATTACAGAGTCAAATGGTGTGATAAATATGAACATGTTGTTAACATAGCATAGAATTCTTGAACTTGGTGAAGGATTCAATTACAACAAAGCTCAAAAGATCTGAAAGTGGCTCCACTATCAAAGCAAACCCAAAACGAGATTTATTTTGAAGAAAATTCATCTTATTTGAACTATAATCCTTTGTGAAGAGAGGTGACAACTCTGACTCAAAGAGCATGTTAAAGAATATAACAAAGCTTTAGATCTACAAGTTTCAAAATCGAGGGTGAATGGCTGCTCTAAAATTCTAGGTATTCTCATGAATCTAAAGAAAATATTATCACATTTGTAAGTAATTTGTTGGGATTTTCAAGATATATTAGGTGAATTGGAACTAGATGAGGGAATGATAGTGATAATTTAGCATGTCTTTTGAATGAAAATTGAAATTAGTGCATTATCATGAAGAAGCATGCTATATTTTAAGACCTTAAGTAAAATAGAAAAGATTTTTTATTGTAAAGCTTAAGATCATAATTGAAAAAGGGACTTGAATTGCCTTTTGATAAATTTGACAAGGCTTGCAAAAGGTAGTACAAGATGCCTAGTCAAGTTGTACATCTAGACATGGATTTGAATGCAATAATGCATGATGAGCACTCTTTGTCACATCAAAGGAATTTTAGTATTGAAAGGTATAGAGCCATAGATTTCAATAATATCTGTCATTTTCCAAATGTTGTACGACCTAAGATTAGAGATAGGATACTGAAATTTAATGGTTCAAAAACTAAATCAGTAAGTAAGCATCTACAAGATTTTTTTGATATGATGGGAGATTATGAATTGGACTTTGAAGATTTTTTCATGAAATTATTTGTTTAGTCCTTGAGAGGAGATGCTAGAGATTGGTTCTCTTATTTTCAAACATCCTCCATACATTCATGAGATGAATTGAGAGCAATCTTTATGGAAAATTTTGGTGAAAGGATTTGTTGATGGTGTTTTCTACATAGCAACAACTTAGATAGAACATGGAAATCCTATCTCTCTTGAATGATAAATCTCTATTAGCAACCCTCAAGAGATAACCCCATGGTCTCTAATGTCAGGTCTTGACAATGCATGAACAACTCAACGATAAATGTGAAAATGTTGGTAATCACAAAGGGACCTTACTACAAGCAAATATTGAATCCTTAAATTTATCAGATCTAGCAATATGGTGATACTTCCAATCCTAAAACTAACCCAAATGACAAAGAAAGAGCAAAAGAGATAAGGTTTTCAAAGAGATTCTTAAATTTAACACTAATCCTAAGATTAACAATGCAAATGATGAACACTTGAAATGGACCAATCCCTTAGAAACTAATTTCTACTTGACCCAGATGAATCTGCAATCTTACAGAAATAGTGCAATCTTCTAAGGCATTAAATATTTTTAGATCATGAACATTCATTCAAGACAACCCTGTTACAATAGAAATGAACACACATCCACAATTGAACTAAGCACAATGAATTTAAAGTCCAGGCTAACTTTGCAAAGCAACTAACAATCAGTTGGTTGCGAAAAGTATGGACTAGAGATTGCTGCAACACTTCAAGTACCAAATCATAAACACTATCAATTCATCTAACATTAAACCTAGCACATATATCAAATAAATTTAAGCAATTCCCAAGATAGAATCATAAGAACCATGCTAGATAAAATTCAACACAAGAAAGGAACCAACTCACAATGTCTTCACTTGCATTAAATTACCCAAAGTAGCAACAATTCCAATATTCTATTACAACACTTGCTTTCTTGAAAATAAGACTAAATCCTAACCCTATCTCTTGCTATACTGCTTAATTCGCTCCAAAGTAAAACTATCTAGCCCTTACAAGTGAGGCAAAATTCCATATTTATAGAAACCCCCCAAGATATGTCAGCCTAATTAGGGTTTACAATAAAAAATGGCCACAAACAAGTCATCCCAAGAGGAATTCAAAATAAAGTGAAATATGCATTAAATGCATGTACTCCATCTAGGTCGGCCTGGGTCTCCAACATAATCTGGACCAATGCATGCGAAGGAGAAGATAAATAATGGGGAAGCACAAATTTTGATGAGGCATTACATTAACTACTTCCCCCTTTATCCTTAGCGTGCTCCATCTTATCTTGCACCATCAAACCATTCCCAAGGTTCTGCAACTTTGGAGGAAGGAAGAATTCCATCAATCACCAACTTATCTTTAGTATACTCCATGATGGTCTTAGTCTTTTGCAATAGGATATCTACATCCTCCTTATCCTATGCTACCACATTCCTTAGCCAATCTAATGATCTCATTGCATCTCCTCCAATCAAAAGGATGTCCTTGATAGCATCACCCCCTTGGTTTGTACCCCCTGTAACCAACCGATTGTAGCATGTGTAGTGCTTTTCATTCTTTCTAACTCTAATATTGTTTCTTTTGGAAGGAAACTTGTAGTAGATGATGAGGAACTAATAGATTGCAAAGGCTTCATCAAGTCTTGTAAGTATTTCTTTAATTTCGCATTCTCCCTCTTCAATTCCTGTTTGGTATGTACTTCTTTCCTCAACCTACCCAAGATCACAACACTAAAGCCTCCATACTCTTCAATCTCCTGCTCCATGGAAGTAGGCCCTAGGTTCATTTTCTGCACATTATAATCACTTCCAGTCACACCATCCCTATTCTTATCAGGGGAAGGAGTAGCAATGTGAACCACCCTGTTATTTGTTTCATCTCTCTCAATCTTTGAGATGACCCTAGCTTTTTTCTTTCCTTTACCCTTTCCTATATTTGCTAATAGCTCATCCCAATTCGGAGGGGTTTCATCTACAACAATCTATTTACTCTTTAATTCTTTATCCAACCAACCCGGAACAGTAAATTTTGATTGTACTTTTCTCTGTCCAACTCCATGTTGTTGATCCCTGGGCTTATCTTCATTCAAAGCCTGTTTCTTAGGAATCTCCTCAACTATTTTTTCCTTTTCTTTATCATGCTCTTCTTCTTCATGTACCGGTGGTGGAGTCCTAACTAGCATCTCTTCTCTATGAGGAGGTCTATCTTCTTCACTTCTAATAGGTGAATCAACATAAGTTACCAGGGGAAACTGTAACACCTTCTCTATTTCTGCCTCAGCACTATAGAGCTCACCTTGAAATTCTTCTCCTTTTAGATCTTGATGAATTTATACTTCTTTGGATTCACCTGGTTCACTGTGAGCTTCATGGGAAGGAGGAACATCATCATGTTGTTCTATAGTAGGAGTGACTAGAGGGGCATCCTTCCTTGACACACTTTCCTTAGGAGAAGGAGTTCTTCATTTCCTTGTATATACATGTTTCCTTTCTCTCGAGCTCTCCACATTTATCACCGGTGGGATAACTTCCTCCCTACCTTAGAACTTTCCTTTTTCTTCTGCACCAATCTCACTATCCTTCTTTTCTTGGGCATAGGGACATTAACCTCTTTATGTTTCCTTTCAGCTTCATCTTTTGTTGACTTCTTGGTCCTTGAAATGTGCCTCCTTTTCTTTGCAATAGGCTTTCTTTGTTTTTCTTCCTCCTATACTTCTTCCTCCTGAACATCTTTAATCTTGATATTAAAAGGAGAGCTCACCTTTCCCTTACCCTTAGGATCTTGCTCAGCTAACTCCTCAGAAGTGGAATGGGACTCCAAGTCTCCCATTAAATCATAGGTGCATTGCACACCTTCACTTTCCAGTTCCTACATCTTATGCTTGAGCCATAGCTTTGTATACTTGATCACTGGAGTCATTAGTTGCTCTGAATCTATCTTCTCTTCCTCCAACCAGTCTATTTCTCCCACTGTTTTATCCTTCATTGCCTCATAATCATGACCCTGAATCAAATCTCCATCATCTTAAACTTGATTTGGAATGTCCTTCACATTATATAGCCGAACCAAGTTAACAAGTAGCCTAGAAAACTTCTTCCTAGGTATGTGCAAGATCGTGATGGGGCCAAAAAGTGGCAATATGATGGGTATGTGGCTGACGAATTTTTTTTTACCCAAAATTGATGAAACGAAAAGGGTTTTTAAAGGAGATTCTCAACTTTCCACCAATATAAATTATGCTTTACTTTGAATTTAATAAGTAATTATTATTCATTTTCTATTCAAATTATGAATAAAGTCCTGATTGATAGATTGATTGAGAAACATCTATAGCTTTCAAACAGTATCACATTTTTTGAATCCAAAACCTGCATCACATTCTTTGCTTCACATACTATAAGATTAAAAATAGAAAAAATGAATTTCATAAAGTTTTGACCAAGATAAGGTGGTCAGACATGATTTTTTATATTTTTTAAAATTTGTAATAAAAATTCATAATTAATTATTTACTTGGAAAAAAATTACAAAAAAATATGCATCACATTAGGACATGAGTCCTCTACTTATATCTAAAATATTATAAAAAATTATTATCATTTTATTGTGGTTAGGGTGGTCAGACAGTCACCTACTTCTTATTTTTTCCCTGAAATTTAAGTACTACTACATTGAAATTTCAAATTTTCACCAAATAGATTTTTTTCTTTTTAAATTAACCTAGTAGTTTAGAAACTACATTAAATTTTCTATAGATTCTATTCTTACATTTTTTTGAAATAATATAGATAACTTATTCAAATTTTTACATCAAGTTGCCTAACTCTGATTTTTCTAAATTTTTTTCCACTTAAGGGCCTATTTTTTCCATGATGATCCTGCACATACCCTCCTTCTAATCTCAAATTCATCACTGCAATTGGCCCAATAGTCCTCTATATCATCGTTGTGACTATATTCTCTGTTGGCCTTCTTTTGTGCTTCGCCAGTCCTATCAAACCTATATCTTTTGGAATGAAATGATAACCCAAGAGTGCTCATTTCTTCTTCAAAAGCACAGGCCAAATTAATAGAAGGGCATGCCTCACTAGTGCCTATCCTCAGAGGAAAATCTCCACCAAATCTAGTCTTATGCTTATCCTTCTTCATAATTGCATCAAAATCACATATTTTCCTTGTGACCTCCAGAAGTATGATGTGATTAGTGGGATACCTAGGAAGTCTATATGGAGCCCTCTGACAACCATCTATCCTTATATACAAAAAGGTGGGAAACTATATGAACCAAGCCCCATACCTTTTGATTAGCTCTTTGGCATTGTCAGATATCCTCACATGCACTGCACCTTGGAGCAACCTAGTGATGTACATGGTGAATGCATCATTCACCCTCCTATAGTTGTGGATAGACCTCATAAATTACATCTTGTCCAAACACACCCCTTGTACTTAGTCCTTTGTATGGATGAAATATTGGAAGTGCATAAACCAAGTATGAGGTCAATGTGAAGGTCTTCATTTATAGGAAATTACACATATGTTCATGAATCATGGCACTTATAATGCCTGTCCAATGGTAGCTAACATTCCGCTCCATTCTCACAATGACATGGAACATCCAATTCTCAAATACTCCTGCACTCTTCAACCCTACCACCCTACTGAGAAGGGTGATAACATCATAGTACTCTTCCTTGAATTTAGCTCTGAATAGCTGCTTCCATAGCTTGGAAAAGTGGGACTTAGGCTTCTCCAACTAGGAATTGATGACCTGTTGGGACTTGATGGTATCTTCCTCATAGAACTTCTTTTCCATATCCATCTCAAAAGCCACCACTTGAGACCTATCTGGAATGTCAAAGGTTTGGGCTATAGACACAAGATTTAGATTTGCCACAATTCTCCCTTAGGGACCAACTATCCTTTGTGTATCCCTGTCATAGTGTCTAGCACATTCGAGCACCAATTCATAACACTGCACTATAGGAGGGAATCTAGCTACATGTGCCAACCCTGATTCCAATGTCCTTCTGGCTAGCAAAGCAAGGTTCTGTGCTATCATCCTTGTCTTGAACTCTTCATAATCCCACAGTCTAACATTTGTATCAGTTACCTCTGACCAGATGGAAGTAAGTTTTCTCTCAAGAATTCTTCTCTTTATATCGATTTTGATTCTTTCTGCCTCAAAAATAGAAGACCCTTCTTCACTTGGGTCCATCACTCTACCCTTGGTTCCACTTGTGACTTCCTTACTTGACTCAGCCTACATCCAACAAAGAAACCATAATAAAGATCACATGAAACCAAATTTAATTAACCAAAAATGACATATTCAACCTCAATATAAGTCCCATGATAAGAAAAATTCTCTAAAACCTCATAAAATTAATCATCTCAAAGTTTGGGTTTTCAATCCTCCCGCGGAATCCAGGCCAGAGAGGAATTTCAAAATATTCCCAGCCAGGCAGATTTAGTGAAATAAACATAAAAGCATCCAATAATCATTTAATCAACTGTCATTAACTAAAAAATAGCATGATACATCCTTAAATAATTCAAATTTATCATACAATGCATAATCACCAACTAATAAATCATGATATCTCTCAGTTCTTCATTTTCAACAAAGTTTCAGAGAATTCCGCCCATGACGGAAATCCACGAAAATAGAAATAGTCTACGAATTTCGAGAAAATGAAGCAACAAATGAAATTTCAGTAAAATCCAGAGGGAACAAAAAATATGCGAAGCAGGCATAACTCCAGATCACTGCACATTTCGGGAAAACAAAGAGAACGGAAAGTTAGAGCCTGCCAGCGGAGGAATTTCGTGAAAACTTTGAAATACCGAATGTCAAATTTTTCTCACGACTTCACTCAAATTGATTGAACGATCAAAAATTTGAGGACCCTAGGCTTGAGACTAGCTCGATTTGAACCTCTTATAGATCATCTTTAAATTTGAAGCTCATCCTAAAGTAAATCGAGAGGAATTGGTGATTCCCTAAGGCCGAAACCCTAAAATTTTTCCATGAATGCATAGGACAAGCTTGGGCTCAGCTTACTTGTTTTGCTAGGTTTTCAAAAGGTTCTTTATGGCCTACACAAGCAAGATACCTCATAATGAAATCAAAAAACAAGCTGAAAAAACTCACTTGGGAATCATCAATTTAACATAATCGAACAACCCTAACTTCAGATATTCAATGCCCAAAAATACAGAAATTCAGACTCCCAGCACACTCAAGATGCCAAAGAATCACTCACATTCAACAATAAAAAACAATGCAATGCGTACATACCATTGATGAATTGAGACTCGATTACAACAATGACGGGTAACAATCTTTAGTGCCTTAGCAAACAACAAATGATGCCTAGGAAAATCACCACCAAATCCAAGAATTCACAAATCCAACATGCCAAATCCAGCTAAGCACTTAGGATCAAGCACTTCAGATCAATAGAGAAAATGATGATAAAACTTAATGGCATAAAACTCCCCAAAATTGATTTAATACCTGCCACAGAAATCGTACAAACGAGCATTAATGCAGTCGACAAGACAAGCCAAACCAAAACCCAGGAATCCAATAGGGCGAGGGAATTTTGGGAAAATCCTATCCATGTGGAATTTCATGAGGTCCCAAAATCTCTGAACCACAGTGCAAAACATCAGCCACCAGGTTTTCAAAGCATCTGGGGAATTCCGCCCAGAGGGAATTTTCTTGAAAAGAGCCAAAAACCTGAAATGAGCTCAGAACATTAGATTTTCAAAGTGCTTCCTAGAAGGGGGGCATTAGCACAAATAAGATAATCATTCAAGCACGTGTTAAGGTAACAAAACCTCAAAAAACCAAGGTCCAAAACACCAAAAATGAAAGCAAAAGAGGGTCCCTGCTTTCAGTGGGGCATGTGTGCAAAAAACTACATAACAGGATTGATCTAGTCTTAATAAGACAAAGGTTCATGAGCAGGGAGAAAGGAGAAGAGCTAGTTCCCTCTTTCAATCTTAGGTTCTCAAAGATCATAAGATAGATTCCTGAGAGCATAAGGCTAAATGATGCAAAGTGTCTGCTGGTATACATGAGTGCATTTGATAAAAATATGAGTTATCTCCTAAGAGATAAGGATCCCACAACATTGTATCAGGCATATCAAATTTTCATAGAAACTGAAAAAAATTTGAAGTACTCCATGATGAAGAGATATTCGACTACCAATGCTAGTCATCCTAGCACATTTCATGCATATGCAACTAGTGGATCAATTGGTATAAATTCACACCAAGGTGATAAGGATCCTATTATTCCAATTCATCCACCATTACAATATGAGGATCATGATAAAACCCAAAAGATAATCTCACAAGATCAAAGCAAAGATGATCAAGTATTCTCTACCAAGGGTTTACATGAGATGAAAAGGTATCAAGGGGAATCACCCTATGATTTGTTTTCTAGGTTTGTGGATACTTTATTAGAGATGCCTAAAAATGCTAGAATAGAAAATTCTGTATGTATTGATTTGTTTTGTGAAATGTATCAATCAGGATTGAGTACTTTATCAAAGGAATTGAAGCCTTACAATTTGATTCAAGTAATTGATTGGATAAGGGTTATGGAGGAGGCTAAGAATGAATACACACGACAAGTATTACCTCAGAGTGTCATCAGTGACTACCGTGATAAGAAGGATCCAAGGTCGGTGCAAGCAGGTCAACAGGATCTATCAGAATGTGAACAGTCGGTTGATGACTATTGTCATTTCATAAGTAATATAGATGAATATACACAATATGAGGACAAGGAAATGGTGCATAATTTTCATCCTTGGGATGTCCTAGATGGTGAGAAAATACAAGGGGCACAGGGGAAGGCCCTATATCTTGATTTGATTAGAGATAATGATGCACAAATCAGTGAGCAAGGTGATGAAATTGAACTTGGTTGATCCTATGTTGATTGTAATTCTTCTTACGAGATGGAGATGGAATCTCTCACTCCAAGTAGAGGGCATGTTGATAGCCTTGAAAGGGTGCACCTACTTGGGATTGAGCAATTTTCTTCATGTGCAGAGTTCTCAAAAAGTGGATCAATAGTTTTAAATATGAATGATGAAGAGGATTTTGAAAATGTTTCTCTCTACTCTTCATGTGATTACACTGACTTTGAATGCACTGATGACCCCAAGGATTGGGATCCTTATGTTGAGAAAGTAGGGGTGTATGTGATAACAATTAAGGTGTGGTAGAACCCCTTATATGATGAACCCTCACCAGTGTGTGAGGTGGTAAATAATGGTCCTTATTGGTGTAGGAATAATCCACTCTTTGTTAAAAATCTTGATGAGTGTTTGGCAAGAACCACTTGTGAATACATTATATATGGCACAAATGAGACAGAAAGACATAAAGATCAGGTTGATACTAAATTTGTTGAGTCTATCCTTGAAGAAGGTAACTTTGATTCAACAGTTACATAGTCGCATGAACGATGCAGTAGTACAAGTATTTGTGAAGTTGCTTACCCACGGGGGAATGAGCAGATTGTGTTTGATGATTACCAAGAGTGTAACTTAGATTTGCTAATAATTAAATATGATAGTTGTTCACATGGTGAAGAATTTGAAGATGAATATGTCATTGACCATGAAAACGATCCTAAATATAGTACTAATATTGAGGGAGATGCAAATGAACATGCCCATGTTCCTATGATACCTAGTTGTGTGCTTGAGGAAGGGGTTGAATTGTTAGCTATATATGATAATGAAGATGATATATATATGGATTTAGGGAGGGGCCTATTATTAGATGACCAAGTTGTGCACCCAGATAGGTACATTTTTCCTGAAGTGACATTGTTGCATGTTGATGAGGAGAAAAAAATTGATGAGTCTTTAGATTATAATGATATTGCAAGACTGTTTGACCTACGTGAAGAGCAACTTAGGGGCACAAACAACATGAGGTATGATGTTAACCAATATGAATGTGCATTTTATGTCTTTATAGATACCCCTCATCTTCTAGACCTTATGATGGAATTTCTTCCATATAATGAGGATAACAGTCATGTCAAGTACAATGAAGGTGTTGTTGAATATGAACCTTTTCTCTTTGATACTTCAAAAGCTTGGCCCAGTATATAGTGGAGTTTTTATGAAGGATTTCAATTTGATGAACAAATTGAATGTGATGTTACAACTCATGATCAAGTGTAATATGAATTTTCTATCTTTCCAATTAAACTAGATGGGCCTATGGTGCAATAGGTTGATGAACAGGGCAGTTTCATAGCAAGTGGAATTGATGAAATCAATTATGGTGATGTTGGTTGCTCAGAAATGCATAATGCACATATTGATCCTTTGCTATTAGAGCAGGATAAGGTATTTGATAGAGGAAAGAATTTCTTCTAGGTTTTTTGGGCCATTAGGCCTCCAATTTAGAGAATGAAGCCTAAGAAAGTATAAGAGAAGGATTCTAGGATTGGAAATGAGAGCTACATTCTTTATCCCTATAATCAATGCTCTTGGTTTGTTGTTCGTGTTCTTGGTTTTTGTTCCTTTCTACTAGTCTGCTTCTACCAGAGATCTGAGGTCTTTCTATTCCTACAAGAGGCATACATCCCTAGTTGGAGCCACTGGTGGAACCCTAAAATTTCATTGTCCCATTGGTTCCATACTCAAGCCTATGATTGATCATTCCTTGTTGTTACTAGGGTTTAGGGTTTGTGGTCTCCATTCACTCATACCCTTAATCTTCCTATTGGATTATGTTCTCTCATTGACTAGCTACATGAGGTAATCAATTGCTTAAGTGGCACCTTATGGTCTTTTCTATCATTCTTATAACTGGCCCCAACACTTTGGTGACCTGTTGAGCCTAAGAAGTCCCCCTTTAAAAACAACTTATGCCCACATGCTTTTAGCATCATTTAATTCTACCACTGGTAGTTCATCGCTCATCGTGTGCTCCTTTGAAGCCACCCACAAACATCCCACAATGAGTGATATGTGATATTTCCTACCACCTTATGTCTATCGCCCATCACGTGTTGCATTCTCACCATCAGAAGGTGACCCCTAATGAGTGATACAGTTAAGTACTAACCCATCGTTGACATTACCACTATCGATAATTGTATCATGGTTTCCAAAAGGGAACCTACGACCACCGATGGGTGGATTTTTTCCTCATTGTGTGGGATTTATGCATCGCGGGTTGAGATTTCTCAATGAGAAGTGAATGAGCGATGAGCAATGGGATTTAAATCTCTAGAAAAGATCCTCCCATGATCAAAATTAACGGTCGATATCTCATCGTTGGATTCTCAGCCATCACTTGATGAGGTCCCAAAGAAAAATTGGAAGATGCGATGGGCAATAAGATTTGGGTTTCTAGATAAGATCAAAAAATAATCAAGATTGATGGTGACCAAGTTGATCATTATGGAGTTTGGATACAGATGGGCATGTGGCAGTTTTAGAGAACCTCATCATTGTTTCTAAGTATGGGCATAAAAGAAAGTGGCGATCCTTAATGGGCCTTGTTGATTGAGTTTTAAATCCTGAACGATCAATGACCAAGATCCAACATGCAGCAATTGATTTTTTGCTCGCTTGAGTGAGCCAAGGTAGCCATTAAATGCAACTCTCTTCCAATTCCTCTATTTAATAAGAATTTCCTATAGTTTTTTTAATCATCTACAATTATCAAGGCACATAAATAATTACTATAGGTAATAGAGGAGTGAATTTTGAGTATTGAACCAATAATCACAGAGGTGGCGGTATGATATCCCCTGGTCTATAAGTGTGAACACATGCATTTTAGTGGTATTGTTGCTATAGCTCAATTGTACTATATATTGTCTTATTTGGGGCTCTTGGGGTTTTCATTTCTATGAGTGGAGATTCTTTGAAGGTTTTGGCTAATTTTTTTCCTATGAGATAGGCTCTGGTTAGTGTTTTACTCTAGGAAAAATGAGTGAGCCAAGTACTCCTATCACACCAATTCGAAGGTCTAGGAAGTTGAATATGTAGGAACCATTTACATATGTGCCTGAATCCAAACCTGTTATGGAAAAAATGTCAACTGTCTTGAAGGGTAAGAGGAGAGTTTGAAAGAAGGTTGAGAAAGTTATTGTCTAGAGTACTTACAATGTGAGAAATAAGACTATTTCAGAAGAATTAGTCAAGTTTAGAGGAAGAGGGCTTGTTGAGTCTGTGAATGAATTGAAGAAGCAAAGTACATGTCCTAGGGTCTATTCAGGGAAGCCCAATGTTATTTTTGTGATTTCTAATATTTCTTCAAGTGAGGAAGGAAAATTCGTCCCTGATTCTAGCCATTGTCCTATTTCCCTTGTGCCCTATGATGATTCGTATGATGAGGTGATTGTTGCAACTCTAATTTCTATCATGAAACCAGGTGAGGGTGTCTACTCAACCGCTGACAAGGCTGGGTAGCACCCGTGTTCTCCTACTCAGTGGTGTTCGATTTTGGATTTTTGTGGTGATTCAACCTTCTTGTGGCTGGTTCATTGGTTTGCATCATTGGTACTGATGGTGACTACCCCGGTGTTGGTGAACTTGCTGATTTTGATAACAACTCTTTTGGAAGGCTTGTGTGTGCTTCTCCGACCAATTGCTTGGCACTCTTTTTTCCTTTTTTCTTTCCCATGGTAAATTAATGATTAAATATAACGGTTTGGGAAATGGACCAAATGAAATGAAATTAATTTTGAAATGATTGTGAAATGTAACTATAATGAGCTTGATCCTTGTTGCTCCCTTCATCTATAAAAGAGATTTCAAGGCTCATTATAGGGGTTAAAATTTTGAGTCTAGAATGGTCTAGGTAGAATTTAAGTGCAAAAAACAAATGTAATGCAAAATTCTTGATGAATATGTTGGCTAATCATCTTGAGTATAAGTCTTATATGTAATAGACATGAATTTTTCTACATGAATTATAGATATCAAAACAAATCTAAATTTTAAATCATGTACTCTCCTTTGTACATTTTTGCAGATTATAAATGAAATTATGGAGGATCTTTTTGTTTTTCATCAATGGCTTAATTGAATGTATGGCTTTTTTTCTTTGCTTTAGCTCAAAGGGTGAATTAAATACTTAAGGGGAGTCAGGTCAATAAGAATTTGCAAAGGATTCAATAAGAAGTCATGTTTTGGATATCGTGAGTTTTCATATTACAAGGCATTACGAAAATAGTCCATCTATTTATGAATTAAATAATTTGTGTATTACTGAGTATTCCATATTTGACTCCATTTACCCAATTTATGAGGCACTAGCCTATTTGTCAAGAATTCGTGCAATCAAATGAATTAGTAATATGTCTAGCCATAGGTTTAAAATAAGAACAATACTTATTAAAATCATGTCAATTTTGAAATGTAAGTTTGAAATACATCCTCATTCCTAGCAAATAGACAATTATTTACTCAAAGATCAGCCAAATCCTTAGTGAATTTTTCTTATTTTCGTGTAGTAGGAACCCATATGTGAAGAAGTGTTCTCCATTTTAACAAATTAGAATGAACAAAAATTTGGAAATACCCTCCTTGGTCCCATAGAACCTAAAGTGGATGAGTAAAGACCTCAAAATTATTTACTCGTTGTGTTGGCCACTAGCCTAGGGATGTCTTGAACATAAGGATTTTCTATTTGTTAGAGAATTATGGGGTTTAGCTGGAAAAAACACCAACATAGCCCACATTTTCAGAGATTGAGAGTAGTTCATGGGGTAGGACCCATATCTAGACACACAACAGGTGCACTCAAAGTAGGTTAGAGGGTGAGTCATTAGATGCGAGATGGGCCACACATTATGACAGGCCATCCACCTCAGAGAACAAGTCCAAAGATTCACCATGCCAGGAGGACAGGGATGCCCTAGGGATAGGAGATCAGGGTAGCTCAAGCTAAGGCCTCTTCTGATGTTATATGTTGTGACATTGTATTTTGATTATCTAGCCTATGAGCTCCATTTTATCAAACACGATACATCATGAAATTATACCTATGACATAGTTTTGAGCGATATATATGATATGATTTTTGACAGTAGTTTATGATATGCATTGTTATGTGATTATACTTTTATGTTTATGATGATGTTATGGTATGGATGCTCATTCTTTTATGATGTCTATTGATGCATTCTATATGATGATGTGATGGTTTAATATGTGTTATGATTATGGATTTATTATTATGTTACAAATGTTTTATGCCTTTATGTGATGCGATTTTATGATGCATTTATGATTATGGATGTTTATACCATTATGATATGTATGAATAATCAATGCAATAGGAATGGCCTAATTTTGTGAGTGTGATGTAATATGTAATGCAATTATCGTTAATGTAATGGAATGCTTATCTAATCATGCAAAATGTGATGTTTGAGAATGTTTAATATGAATGAAAAATGTGATGTATGATGTGATATGCCATGTTATTAATGTATAATGTGATGTCATGGATGTGATGCAATGTATATGAAATCTAATGCAATGAAATGTTGAATGAACTATGCAATGTGATGAATGGAAATGAACTATGATGCCATGTACAAAGAAATTTCATGAGTTGTTATAGTATAATGTGATAAAATGTTAATTCTATATGGATTATTTCTATGTTTTTTGTATTTTCGCATGCAAATGTATGTGGTTGTATGATAGTGTTGTCTATGGTGATAGTGCTTTCTATGATGTTTTCTAATGTGATCATGTATGCAAGATGTTTTTGTGTGTCATAGGACTCTTTCAAGATGCATACAAAAGAAATGTTAGTGTAGAAGAGATGGATGTTAGTGCAAAAAGGGACAAAGGAGATGGCCAGTTAGATAATGAATGATAAGGGACCAACTTTTATGCTTTTTATATTTATCATCACCGGACATCAAAATTTTCACAAATGGATCACAAAACCATGGTATGACATAGACCAAGGTGTGCAAGGTGACCATTTGTGTGAGACAAGCAGTTAAGAAGACAAATCCAAGATACAAGGAATGCCCCGACTCATACTAAGGACCTAATTATCCCGGTCTTTTTGCAAAGACAAACCACAAACAACAAGAAAATAAAAGAGGTCATAATCCATCATCATTCCTCTAAATCCTTTTGGACATCCTCAAGGTAACTAGTGACATGACCAAGAACCAACCAAAAATATAAGACAAAGTGAGACCAACAAAGTGTTCGCTAGAGAGACAATGTTTGCCAATAATATTGATAAGATTGTTTGATATGATTGCTTAGGTTGAACCACATGACTAAATTTGAATGATTGGTTGAAAAGGATTGATTGATAAGTTGAAAAAGGTTGACCAGTTTAATTGATTGATTATTCCTAGTTTTAGGAAGGACACATCCTGATTAAGGCAAGATTAATTGACCAAATGATAAGATTGATTGATTTTGATAAAGTTTGATTGATATGATCGATCGATGTGAAGACACCTAATTTCAGGAAAGACATATCCTATAGGAGGCAAGTAACACATCTGATAAAGTTGACAAGTGTTGACAAAGCACCTAATTGCAAGAGAGACATATCCTACTAAAGGTGAATGACCAGATTGACCAAAGAAAAAGTTTAATCTCATGAAGGACACATCCTAATAGAAGACAAAAGATAAGACCGAATGAGACAAATGACATAATGCCCCATTTTGAAACAAGGCCAATGACTTGGTCAATTGATTGATGATAAGATGATTGATTGGTTGCAGATGAAATATTTGTTGGTTATGTTTTCCTGTTGATTCATGATTTGGTTCGAATGATGATTGCTTGCAGAAAAATACCACACTCAAAAAAACCTAAAGGAATAACCTAGGGCCTTGGAGGCTCATTGATTGATGGACTTTCCTATGTTATACACACAAAGACCTTGTATTTTGACATGACTTGACCTTGTTTGATTTGACAAAAGATAGAGTCATGATTTTATTTGGAAAAACCTAGAAGGACTGACCTAATGTCTTGGGGGCCCATTGAAGATGATCCTTGCCTACATAGAAAATGCACAGAGACAACGTAGTTCAACCCTACTAAAAAAAATTGACCTAGACTCAAACTCTGACTTTGACTCTATTTTTGGAAGTTTTGATGGTTTATGATTTTTTTTGGTTTTTGATGTTTTATGATTTTTTTGGATTTTGATATTTTTAAAATTCCGATACCATGTGTTATTTCCTATGAAGATGTAAGTCAAGGAATTGCCCCGAGTTAGGTATAGGAATAGTTTATTATGTGAAAGGGGAATCAACATACGAATGCAAAGGAAGATCATGAAGGAAAAGGATACCAGACGTCAGTGGTTCTCAGGCCATGGAAGGGATGACAAAGCTTTATTATGGATAGGTGACATGTGTGAATGGATGAGTGAAGGATGGAAGACTAGGTAGAGTGATAGTAGATGGAGGAGTGTAGATTGACTACACATGGTGCATGTTTGCTAGGTTTTCACCATGGTACTTATCCAAACCACCACTAAAGTGGTTTTCACTTTTGGACGAATTATTTCTCTTTACTATTTTTTTTACTTTTTTACTTTTTTGTTTTTTTGGTGTCACCAAGACACCTGTTTGCCAAGTTTTCATCAAGGTGACTATTTTTTTATATTTTTTGTATTTTTTGTATTTTTGACTTTTTGAACAGATACTCTGAGAATTAGGTGTAGTACTTGTGAAGGTGCATGATGTTGATGGGTTTAGACAAAGTTTCTCCTTCAGACATAGAAAGATGATAAGTGCCAAATATATATGTTGTTGTGATGATATAAGGGCCCAACCAATTAGGTTCAAACTTTCTAGGATTTTCTTGATCTACTTGATTCTTTGGATTTTCTTTCAGGACGAAGTCTAGAAAGTTGGATATTCTTTCAGGACTTGAACCATGACTTGTGTAGGATCCATCGAAGTACAATTTCCATGTTGTCGATGTTTCTATGACTAATATTGATTCATTTGGGAAATTAGATATCAAAGGATGATCTACCTTTATTGGTGCATCTAAGAGTTGATCAACTATCACTTTTCCTTTTATTACTTTTCAATCAATGTACTCAATTTCATACTCACTTAGCATCATAACCCACTTAGCTAGTCTTCTTATCAGAGCTACTTTGCTAAGAAGATATTTCAAAGGATCAATTTTGGCAATTAGTTTTGTCTTGTGATTTAGCATATATTGTCTCAACTTTTGTGCTACAAATACAAATGCTAGACATGCTCATTCAATAGGCCTATAATTCAACTCATATCTAAAAAAGGTGGGAATGATATAATATTGTTTGTTATTTTCCATCATTGTCATTTTGTGCTAACAATGCCCCCAATGTGGATGTAGTTGTTGTCACATACAATATCAAATGTCATCCATCAATTGGAGGCATAAGAACTGGTGGAGTCAATAGATAATTCTTGATCTAATCAAATGCTTCTTGAAATTTCTTTGTCCAATTGAAGGGAATTCCTTTTCATAACAGATGTTGAAATGGATGGATCTTGTCTACTAGTTGAGCAATGAACCTACAAATTGATTGTAATCTTCCTTGTAATGTCCTTAACTAAATGATGTTGGTTGGCAATAACATGCCCAAGATAGCTTTTAATTTGGTAGGATCAACTTTTATTCCTCTATGGGAGACAATATATCCTAGGAATTTTCCTGATTGGATCCGTGAAAAAATATTTCTTTGGATTTAACCTAATTTTATAGTTTTTGAGTCATGTGAAAATATTGTCCAAGACTGCTAGGTGACCACTTCATTCTAGAGATTTTTAGAGATCATCAACATAATCCTCCATAAGTACATTCATATAATCATGAAAGATAGTAGTCATGGCTCTCTAGTAGGTAGCTCCAACATTTTTAAGCCCAAATGGCATGACATTCCAACAGAAAGTTCCCCAAGTGCATGTGAAAGCTATCTTCGGTTAATCTCTAGGAGCAATTATTATCTGATTATAACCCAGGAATTCATCCATAAGTGATAGCATTTCATATCTAGCAGTAAGGTCTACTATGATGTCAATGTTTGGTAAAGGAAAATCATCTTTAGGAAAAGATTTGTTAAGATCTCTTAAATCTGTGCATACTCTGATTTGACCATTTAGTTTGGTGACATGAACAAGGTTTGATATCCAATCTACATAATCAATAGAGTGAATGAACCCAACATCCAAGAGTTTCTTCAATTCTACCTTGACCAAGAGTACAATCTATGGGTGCATTTTTCTCAACTTCTACTTATATGGTTTAGCATTTGGTAATAGTGGCAAGTGGTGCAGAACAAGTTCGAGATCCAATCCAGGCATATCAGCATATGACCATGCCATGTTAACTTGTCTTTCTAAAAATAATGTTGTAAACTTAAGTTTTTCCTTGGTGGTCAACGATGCTACCAACTATATGATTTTGGAATTGTCTTGTGTGCCAATGCTCACTTATTCTATTTCTTCTATAAGTAATGGCAATTTTGTCTCTCGGTCTATAGGGAGACTATCTAGTTCTCCATCCTCAGGAACCTTAGAGAGGTTTTCACCTTCAAATACATCCTTTAATTTTATTTTTTTAATGTTAGTAGGCACCTTTTGGTTTTCACCTAATGGCCTATTATTTTTAGTTTTACTTTTTTCATTTTCACTTTTGCAACTAGAGGATAGGATAGCCTCACCAATGTATGCTGCATAATTGATTTCTATGGAAAAAAAAACTTATGATCCTCACTTGGTATTCCTTCATGAAGTCCCATGAATTCATCAATTGATTCGTCATTCTTGAATGTGTCCAAACTTGGTGGTTCTTGTTGATCCCAATCTATGAGTTGTAGGTCGACAAGGGGTAAGCCATTGTCAGTATTGTCAAGGGTCATGGTGTAGGAAGATAGGGTAAAGAAAGAAAGTAGATTCATCAGGTTCCTAAGAGGCAGAATCAATGGTTTCCTAGAAGTTTTTGGTCCACTCTTCTCTTTTCAAGAGGACCTTTGGATAGGGACTTGTCGAGGAACCAACTTTAAACATTTGGCTAAATCTTTCCTCAAAGGTAGGCTCACCAGGTTCTCTAAATATTTCCTCAGGGTAATGATTGTTAATGGATATATTGGATTCTAGATCCCATTCCCATTCATTAGAATTAGAATTGGTATAAGAGTCCTCAAATATCTTGAATTCATTTGAAGCTTTAACAGTCTCACTCGAGGGTAACCTAATACCCTAGATAGTCACTTTTACTAGTACAAACCCCAACCCTTGGTTCTTTACTAATTTAGGAGATTGCAAAGGTTCCAACATTCCTTGTTTATTTAGGCCAAGACCACTATGTCCATCATATCCTTGTCATTTCATTATCAGGAACCCTTTCGGATATTGTTCAATTGGAAATTTCTTAGGTTCAGTTTCCTCCTCTTCTACGCATAACCATGTGAGAATGTGGTCATCCAAAGACTCTTTGTCTAGTTCTCCCCATTTAACAAAGGTGGTAGGGGGATTATGGATGATGACCTTGGGCTGCATGGGATGCGGTTTGTCATAGGACTTTGGAGATTTAACTTTCTAATGAAAAAGAGACTCTTCATCTTATATTTTGCACATCCTTTTTCTTGAATCTAGATGTTTGGTGTGGAAGGTGTGATGAATGGGGTGGATGATTTGACAAGGGTAGATGTATCAATGTAGTGAGATGGAATGGTGGATTAAGTGAAAGATGAGACCTCTCGATTTATGAGCACTTGATGTTCAACGGTTCCATTTAAGTTTGTGCCATATTGAAAGGGATCAGGGTCACCTATAATGGTAATTTTAGTGTCATTATATGGGAACTTGAGGAATTGGTAGTAGGTGGATGGGATATCTCTCATGGAATGAATCCATGGGTGGACAAGGAGAAGATTATAGTGCAGATCTAGATCCAAGAAATGAAATACAATGTTCTGTATTGTTGGGCCAACTCTTATGGGAAGTGAAATCACACCTTCGAATGAATGGGCTAAGCTTTGATCACAATTTTCTTGGTTTGGTCAATGCAATTCTTAGAGTATCCCAATGCTTTCACAAATTTTAGTGAGAAAATATTTAGACCTTCTCCACTGTCTACTAGGAATCATTTGATCTTGTGTTTATTAATGCATACTTGAAGGTGGAGGGGGTCATTATGGTTAGATTTTTGCATGAAAAAGTCTTGTTTAAAGAAGGTGACATGGTGCAGCATAGCTAGGTATCCAACCATGGCCTAAAAATTGTTGACATCTAGGTTAGTGGGCACAGATACTTCTTGCAATGCTTTATCAAGGATAGCTCTATTTTGTGGTGATATTCGAAGGAGCTCCAAGATAGAAATTTGTGCAGGAAATTTTCCTAGCTGATCTAGGAGATTGTACTAATTTTTTGGCTGTGGATTGGAAGGAGGTCCTAGAATGGTTATCTTGGTTTTGCAAGTGGTAACAACACATTTTGAACTTGGCTTGTTTATGGTAATGGTGTCAATGCAGTCATCAAAGGATCTAACATTAAAGATAATAGTGATGTAATCATATTTGACAACGACATAATTGGCTTTGTTATCATTCCCTGAACTAGAGGCTTTTCCTTTGTCATGATGTTGCAAGGGAGTTTTGAATATGGTATGATTAGTATTGGTTTTGACTTGTGAATCTCCTATTGATATGGTTCCATTTTCAATAAGGTCTTGAATGATATTCTTGAGTGTCCAACATCTAGTTGTTTTGTGTCCTTTTCCACAGTGATACTCATAGTATTCATCTTCTTTCCACCAATCGGGTTTGATCAATGAGGGTTCATAATTTTTTATGTTTGGTAGTGTGATGAAATTAGATTGCAAAAGTGTTTTGAGTACTGATTCGATGGGTTCACCCAATTGAGTGTATTTCCTTTTGGCATAGGGATGACCTCTTCATTGTTGATTTTTTGGACTACATTCAATGTTTGGCTTTGATTTTGTGTTTGGGTATTTGGTATGTTTTGTGTGTTTGATTAGGAGGTACCTTTGAGATAATTTTTTTGACCTTTGGTTATCACTTTTGCATCAACAATTCCATCATTGGTGACATTCTTGTTTCAGGACTAGTATTTTCTTTTGTCATTATTGGGTTTTGGATTCTCTTTGTCTACCTTGACTAGTCCCTTTGCGACAAGACCTTTTTCAATAAGGACACCTTTCTCAAGGATTTCATCAAATTTTGTGCAACATTGGATTTGTAGACTATTCATCATTTCTTTGTCAAGGTTTTCAACAAACATGGTGACTAATTGTTTCTCAGGAATGTGACGAGGGAACTTGCTAACCAAACCTCACCATCTCTGGTAAAACAAGGTAAGTGATTCCCCTTTCTTATTGTTTGGTTGTGCTTAATGTTGCAAGGGTGACATCATTTTTAATGTTGAAGGAAAAGTGATTAATGAATTTTTCAGCCAGTTCACCACATGTTCTAATTCCTGGAGGGAGATGTGCAAACCAATCTAGGGTTGGCCCTATGAGGCTCCATGGGAATAGTCTCATAAAATAGGTAGGATCATATGATACTTCCATACATGATGTGTTGAATTCTCGAATGTGTTCTATTGGATCACCTATCCCCTTATACTTAGGCAAAGGTGGTGTTGTGAAATGAGGGCGAAAGGGTGGAATGTATAGAATTTTGTCAAATGGAACGGGGCATAATTGCTCCATGAAATAGATCTTCTTGTTGGTCCCTAATTGTATGTTTGTAATTTTTTGTTGGAGGGCCTGTATTTTTTGCATCAAAGTATCTACAACGTATGGTGTTCATTGTTTTTATATGGTACCATGGTGTTGGTGTTAAGGTCATATGTCAGACTTGGATTAGGATTAGTATTTTGAGGCGTGGTACCTTGGTTACCATGTTGATGTGTATTGTTTTGATTTGGAATGAAATTGGAATTTAGGTTTGTCCCAAAGGTCATGTTTGTATTTGGTATGGAGTTTTGGAATTGAGGTGTAGACCCTTGATTTGTTCCTTGGATTTGAAAGGTTGGTCCTTGATTTGCATTTTGGAAAGATGGTGTACATCATTGATTAGAATTTTGAAATGATGGTGTAGGCCCTTGAAATGATGGGGTGGGTCCTTGGAATGATAGGGTAGGACCTTGGAATGATGGGGTAGGCACTTGATTAATTTTTGAGAACATAGATCCTTGCTAAGTAGGAGTGGGATCTTGATTGGTGTTTTGATTTGGTATTCTTCATGAGGAAATGTGAACCCTTCTAGATTTATTTGGTGGATGTTGATTTGATCAAGGTGTACTTTGAAATTGGAATAAAGGACCTTGGTTTGTGTTTTGAAGTGTAGGTATAGGACCTTGATTTGTATTTTGGAGTAAATGTGTGGGACCTTGTGATATAGGACCTAGATTTGTGTTTTGGAAAAGGGGATTTGTAAAGGTCTTACCCATAGAATTTTATGAACTTCCAAATGTGAAATTTTGTCCTTGTGTAGTAGTATGGGTCACCTTGTTTCCAAATGTAGAGATTCTAGGGATGTGTTTGGTAGTGGTGGTCATGTGTGTAGTTGTCCCAATTGGCATAGTTAACATTTGTTGTGAAGAGGGTATGCCAAATGCAAATGGATTTTGGGTATCTTCTTCTACAATGGTGGATACATCAAATCCTTGAGGGTGTTTGGCACCATTTTTAGCTAGTGCATAGAAGAATCTATTAGGGTAGGCACCAGTGAGTTGATCAACCATGCTCAAGACCCTTGGATCTTGGTAAACTCTTTCAATTTCTTGAGGATTCAATTTCTTGTTGAATTCTTCTAGGTTTAGGTCGTCCCATGTGTCGGTTTGGTCTCTTTGTGGTGTCTCTCTTTGAGGTATGGAATGATTTGAGTTTGTTCCAAGGGTGGTGTCATGAAAGGGATCACTTGAGAAATCCATTTCCTTTCTTTTGGTTTGTGACCTTGTTTCAACCATGTGAGACTTGCAAGTGGGAAGGTAATGCAAGGTGATAATGAAGCTAAACTATATATTTTTTTATTTTTTTGAATATAAGGATGCAAGGTGATTATGCAAGGATAATAATGACCAAAGGATGTAGATAAATGAAGCTAATGGATGCTAAAGGATACTGAAGGTTGATTAAATAATGACCAAGGATAATGATAAGGAGACTAGATGATGCTAAGTTTAATGATCAAAGGAAATGGTACAACTAAGGTTAAAGTTAAATTATGTTTTTGTATTTTTTGGGATAAAGATGCAAAGTGAAAGTGCAAGTTAAATGCAAGGCTAAGAATTGATAGGATAATAATTAAAGTTATGGTCAAAGGGGTATGATATGAATCTAAATGAGACTATTGGTAATGCTAAGGATATGAATTGTAAAATTTGAGAGAAAGGATGGCAACCAAGCTAATGTAGGTCCAAGATAACAAACCCAAATGTCATTGAATTTGGTGATGATTAAGAGAATAATTTTGACAAGGTTGAGTTAAGGCCAGGAGACAAGCTTGAGACTCAAATTTGAAAAAGGTGATAATGAAAAAGGTTGATAAAATTAAGGATGAAGGTCAATGACGAATTGGATAGGAAACCAAGGACTGTCTAAAAGTTTAATAGTCTTCCTATATCTAAAATTTGAAAGGGAGATGCAACCTAAAGTTTAAGATTGACTTATGTAATGCAAGGGATAGGGAAGGTAACCTATAATGAAATGAACTCCTAAATGGCAAGGCTAGGATGAACTAGTAAAGGCCTGCTAGTCTCTGGTTTAGCAATCAGGGTTACTGTGAAATGAATTGAATATATTTTAGACAAGGATTTTGAGAGTTTCTGGTTATCAAGCAATTGCGGATTTTTTTTCTACAAATGTGTCATTTCAAGTTGTGGGTTTCCAACATGTAATTGTGGTTCAATATGACAGTTTTGGCTCTTTTTTCTACAAATGCGATTCAATATAAGGGTATGTGCAGGATCATGATGGGCCAAAAAGTGGCGATATGATGGGTATGTGTAGGGTATGTGGCTGAAGACTTTTTTTTATGCAAAATTGATGAAACAAAAATGGTTTTTAAAGGAGATTCTTAGCTTTCCACCAATATAAATTATTCTTTACTTTGAATTTAATAAATAATTATTATTCATTTTCTATTTGAATTATGACTAAAGTCCTGATTGATAGGCTGATTGAAAAATACCTATAGCTTTCAAACGGTATCACATTTTTTGAGTCTGAAACATGCATCACATTCTATGCTTTGCATACTATAGGAGTAAAAAAAATGAATTTCATGAAGTTTTGACCAAGTTAAGGTGGTTAGACATACAATTTTTTATATTTTTAAAAAGTTGTAAAAAAAATTCATAATTAATTATTTACTTAGAATTTTTTTAAAAAAATATATGCATCACATCGGGACATGAGTCCTCTACTTATATCTAAAATCTTATAAAAAAATATTATCATTTTATTGTGGTTAGGGTGGTCAGACAAACACCTACTTCTTATTTTTTCCCTGAAATTTAAGTACTTCTACATTGAAATTTCAAATTTTCACCAAATAGATTTTTTTTTATCAATAAACTAGTAGTTTAGAAACTACATTCAATTTTCTATAGATTCTATTCTTACATATTTTTGAAATAATATAGATAACTTATTCAAATTTTTACGTCAAGTGGCTTAACTCTGATTTTTCTAAATTTTCATCGCCACTTAAGGGCCTATTTTTTCCATGTTGATCCTACACATACCCATAATAGTTTTCATTTTCTAGTGATCAATTGTGGCTCAAAATATCAATTGCGGTTCTGTTCTTGATAGTTGTGGTTCACAAAGTGTTGATTTTGTAGTTTTTATGGTTTTGACTTGATTTTTGACTAGTTTTAATGAATTTTGATTGGAAAACATATAATATAGTCACAAATAGTTGTTTTTGGTCTAGTTTTGAATGTGAAAATATTTCAATATCAAGATAAAACACACATAGACAACAATGCACAATCCTTATGGTTGGCAAGGAAAACACTGGCTGATATTCCCACTTAGATTTCTCCAGCCACTTAAACAAGGTGAAAAACTAGAGACTTGGTGGCACTAGCTCCCCTCCATGACACTCACTTCTTAGGATCACCAATTCTCATCCCCCAAAGAGGAATTCTTGTCTCTACACATGCTTAGTGAAGATGTGGGGTGCCTTCAGAGGTCTGACCTCCTATGATCAAAGAGCATATAAAAGGGTTTTTGGCCACTAACACAAATTGGTTCTTAGTAAGGGCATCCATTCAAGGTGGCCATACATGTGGCAAGATTAGTTCAAGACTATGGTCATTCAAGAGGCCTCCCAATCCTTTCCCTAAGAAAGTATTTTAACATAGCTCATGGGGCTACTAAGAGTGGCACTTTTCAGTATGACACATATGCACCTATTGCTAAATGAATTTCATCAAGAAGCACTTTTCTTATATAGTGGTTCAGAAGAGATTGGCCTTAGCTTTGTTACTACTTGGGTCTTTCCTGCCTTTCAAAGCGGGTTGGCAGGCCCTCTAAAATAAAGCTACACAATAGTGAGGAAGTATGTTATTTTTGATCTCCTAGATCACACAGAGTGCAAGGAGAGAGCATATGCAATCATCTTCGCCTCACACTCACATGGTGTTCATTTTAAGCCCATCATCCAAATGTGGGGTGTGATTGTACAAATTCCAAAGAAATGATTTTGATCTCACCAAATGGCACAAGAGGAGAGCATACACACTTTATGACAGTTTGCTAACCACAAAACACAAAAGACAGTTGTAAATTTTAACCCTTTTCTTATGATTTGAAGAAACTTAGATTCGTTTTACACCAATGATATTTGATGCAAGTTCATTTTAATACCCATGAGTGAAAAGACACATTTTTTTATTCTTTTTAAATCCTTATATGTGAGATATGCAAGTTTATTTTACCCTTATAATCCTAATGCAAGTTGTAGTTGGAAAAACAAACAAAAAGAAAATTGCTTAAATCTAAACTAATAAAAGAGCTCGATTTTTTTGTTGTTTCGAAAGAAACAACATTTTGGGAACTCTTTAAATCCAAAGCCACATGCTGAAAATAGATAGTTAGCAACCAAAAACTCTACTCTACTCAAAAACCCAAAAAGAAAATTGAAAGCAAACAAAAATAAGAAAAGTTTATACCCAACAGGAAGTTACATCATTTGAGACTATAGATGCGTCATTGTGTTGCATCACACCAGAACAGTTACGTCACACTTTTAAATTAAAATATCTTGCCCACAAATGCGTTGATGGTTTCCACAAATGCGTCATTATTTTGAATCTGATTACCCTCCAAATAGTTGTCGTTATTCTTATCAAATGTGTATACACATAAAAATGGTCATGTCTATAATCCTGGCAATTAATTAAATATTTATTATTTAATTAGTTTTCTAAAATCCTCTATATATGATTAAATTTAATTAATTTAATTATATTGTTCATTCATCTTATTCTTCCTTCATAATTAAATAAATTTATTTAATTATTTTCATATGTCCACTTAATTAATTAAATAAATACATTTTATTTATTTAAATTAATTATCACTGTTTGAATTTAAATTAAATCTTTTGATTTAATTAAGTTTAAATATTTATCTTTCTTCTATTTTAATTTCTTCTTCTAATTAATTAAATATTTCATTTAATTAATTTCATAAAAGTGGTTTAATTAAATAAACCTTATTTAATTAAATATCTTTTTCTTTCTTTCTAAAACACAATTAGATATTTTATTTGATTGTGAAATCTTCTCATATCATAATTAAATATTTTATTTAATTATGAGATCTTCTGCTTTTTAAAAAAATCTTGATTAAAGCTTTCTTCTTATCACAAAACTTTCTTCTGCTTTTAAAAGCTTAATTAAATATTTTATTTAATTAAGAAAAAGCTGAATATCCTCCACAAATAAATAATTGAATTTTTAATTCATTATTTATCAGCTTTAAATCTTTCTTTTATTTTTTTAAAAGAAAGATGATCTCTTATCTTCTTATCTTTTCCTCTTTCATAAAATGGAAAAATCTTGTTTTCAGGTTTTCTTCTATTTTCTCTTCAGTTTCATCCTTCTTCAGCCATTCGATCTGCCCGGAATTATCACAACCGTCAATCAAGACAGCCAATCAGAATCATTCGAAAAACTCTATAAATACCTGTGTGAATCCAAGCATTGGTAATAGGCAATTAATTAGAGTTCATGCATTTAATTCATCTAGTAGGATAGCATCATGTTTACTTCAAGCATATTAGTTCAATTCAATATCATAGCTTAATCTTGCATCATGCATCATATTTAAATCTCGTTCTTTAGGAAGACATTTTGTTGAGCCTAACCTACAATCTGAGAGCAAAAGCTGGAATCGACAAAAACACTGAAGATAGAGGACAATAGGATGACAATCAAAGCAGAATACTGAGTTTGCATTTATTTAATTTTTATGTTTTGTTTTGATACAATGTTTTATTGGTGTGCTTGAATAGTATTTATTTAATTCATTATGCATATTATTTTTTATCACACATTTCTGGCACCCACCGTGGGGCCTATGCCCCCATTTTAGACTTCTTTCTTGCAGGTTTTCTTGCAGGTTTTCTAGCATCTGGCAGCGCATCTGGGAGATCCAAAAAAAATTCATTTTGCAGGTACTTCGGCGCATCTGAAGACTGTTTCGGCGCATCTGGGAATTTCTGAAGAGCATATAGGAAACAGAATGGCGCATATGGGCATTTCTGCAGAGCATATAGGAGTTTAATTAACGCATATAGGACATCATTAAGTGCATTCAAATCTGTTTCAGAATTTTTTTTTTTAAATTGCATTTTAGTTTAGCGCATTTAGTGTCTGTTCTCGTGCATATAGGTTCTATTTTTGCGCAATTAAGTTCTGTTATTGCACATTTTTAGGTTTTGTTATTGCGCATCTGAATTCTATTCTTGCGCATATAGGTTTTGTTTTCATGCATTTGGGTAACAGAGTTGTGCATATTGGTTCTGTTTTCATGCATCTGGGTAACAGAGTTGTGCATCTGGGTTGTAACAGAGATTCTGAGTCTGACGCCTTCCGCAGACAGAATTTCTTTCCATTTTCTTGCTGGATTTAAAATGAATCAATCTAGGGTAGCCACCACATCTTTATCATGTAGTTAAAATGAACCCCATGTCTGTTGTGAAGTAAAATCTTCACTTAGATTAAATCATTTTTTATTTTGGTGCACCTAAAATGAATCTGTCTACTCTTCTTGACTGTGTTTGAAAGTGGTAGGTGATTATGCTCTCACCCTGTGCAAACTAGGTGATCAGAAAGCCAGACCCACTTTTCCCTGTGTAACCTTGACTTGATAATCGAAGTATCCTCTCCCCTTGCGCACTTGTGTGATCCTGGGTGCAAGAGAAACGGTTATTGACTCTAGAAATTGGGACTGCCTGGGGATTTCATCACCTCAACGTGACTCAAACCGCCAATGGAGCTAAGGCCAAGCTACCCCCAACCGGTATATAAATGTAAACCTTAAGAGAAAACCTAAGGTTGCTTGTGCAGATGTGTCATACGGACGGAGTTGTACTCCCTTAAACCCTGTTGAGCTTAACCTCTTCAGACTGGAGTGCCACCTTAATGGTGATTAATCTCTTGCCCCATGTATGGCCACTCGAACGGGGGTCCCAAACTAAAAACTCTTGTGTAGTAAGCCAAAATCCTTCTATTTGCTAGCACAACATCAGTCGGTGTGAAGGCATCCACACTTTCGCAGTTTGTAGTAGAGGTGATCAGCTCGCCATGGGAGTTTCATGGGGGTTGGAAGCTTGGTTGGCCTGAGAAGAGAGTGCACTGTAAGGGGGAGCCCGTGTAGCCAAGCTTCTGAATTCACATGCTACAGATATGCGGTTACGTGGAATCTAGCGGATATTGTCCTGGCCTAACCTAGGTTGTGCTTGTCTTATTCTGTGCTTGGTTACGATCAACTTAAATCAGACTGTTTGCTGTGTTTTCAAGAACATTAATTTAGATAAAGGATCATCCAAAACGAACATGAAAAAATTCAGCTGAAAATTTTCAAAACTGGTCAAAAACTGTCTTTAGGGAACTATTTCAGCGCATCTAGGAAAAACTGCAGTGCATATAAACTCTGTTCTGGCGCATCCACTGGCTGGTTCAGTGCATCTGAGTCATTTTTCGGTGCATTTAGGAACTGTTTTAGCGCATATGTGCTCTGTTTCTATGCATTCAAGGTATTCTGCAGCGCATTTGACTCTTTCTCCAGCGCATATACCTCTTTCTGCAGCGCATTTAGGAAACAGAATAGCGCTTTTAGATTTCTGTCAAAATTTTTTACACAGACCAGAATTTCTGATATTTCTCTCCCATGTTGAGAAAGTGGAAATCAACTAAGTTTGTCAAGAAATTAGTCTTCAATAGGATCAAGAAGCCCAAAACGAACTTAAGTTACAAGAAAACTTTAGACCACAGAGAATTCTTGTATAGGAGTCGACACGTCTTGCTCCATTATCACACATTTCTCCATAGATACCAAGATTACATTAGAGGATTCACTGACGATTATGCTGTAGAACCTTTGGCTACTCAAGCTTATTATCAAAGATTAGCGTTATCTCAACATCACAATCTTAATCAACCTCTTGAGTTTGAGAATATACCACAACCTTCGATTGAATATTCAACACATCCTAGTCAAATCCTTCAGTGACCTGTGATCACATCATCGGATTCCTTCCATATGCCTGTTTTTACAAGATCTCAACAAGAAACTCCTACCCATAACATTCAAGAAGAAGGTGAACGTGGTAGTCCTCGTTTTAGTGTGAATCACAATCCTCTTTTCAGTGACGACAATATGGTTGATAGAGAGGTAAATACATCTCATAAGAACAAAGACATGAACAAAACTCTCGTAGATAGTGATGATGAGCAAGAGGAAGAACTTCACCTTAGAGAGGCTGAACAAGACCCCAAGTTTCTTAAAGCCATAGAAAAGATCCTACAACGTGACAAAGAAAAGTATTTTCTCTTCCTAGCCGATCAAGGAGCTAAACTGCCTAAGGATTTTGATACTGAGAAATTAAAGAGCAAAGAAGAAGAAACATCCCCATCTGATCTTACTACTCTTACGCAACAATTTAAGGCACTCCAAGGACAAATCAAAGAGTTACAAGGGGGGACCACAACAAAGAAATACACTCTTGATGACATATGTCCTTATCCTTTTGATAGAAGTCTCAACATGATTCCATTTTCTAAACATTGTGAAATTCCCAAATTTGATCATTATAATGGGAAATCGGATCCAATTGACCACGTTAGAGACTTCTGAAACATGACATTGGAATTCTCCCACGAGGATACTTATTTATTGCGATTATTCCCTCGGAGCCTTGGAGTTAACTCTATGGAATGGTTATCTAAGATTACACCTCCTGTTCAAACATTTGAGGAATTGATCAATTTGTTCATAACACAATACGCCTACAACATCCAACACCAAATCACCATGATTGATCTTTGCAAAGTTGCACAAAAACCCGGTGAACCTTTCACTACCTTTCTTCAAAGATGGAGAAGAATGTTCGCTAGGTACCCACGGCATGTTCCTAAAAAGGAAAAAATGGTTACTTTCATCAATAGCCTAAACTCAGAAATGAGCTATCGCTTAAATCTACATTGTCCACCCTCCTTTGAGAAATTGATTGAGGATGCCATCACCATCGAAGGTGCTTTGGTCAAAAGAGGGACAATAAAACTTGACAGGGACAACCCTAGCTCATCTAACCATTACAACAATCAAGACAACTCTAAATTTTGGACTCGCAACAAAAAAATTGTAAACGATGGTGTTGTAGATGAAAATCATGTCATGTCTAAGCCGTTTGTTTTGAGTACTCCAAATACTACTCGTAACAATAATTACAACAATGTCAATTCAGTCGTGAATCAAGGAAACAATCTTCCACCTCCAACAAACAACAATCAGGGGACTGTCAACAACCAAAACTATCGTGGAAACAACAACAACAACAACACCTTAGGGAATGCCTCAAACATGAATCCACAACGCTTTTCATTCTTCTCTAGTAGAAGAACTTTCACTCCACTAGGACAATCCTTGCAATCTACTTTTAAAGAGGTTATGGAAAAAAATGTCCTTACTTTACCGCCTCAACGCAATTATGAACCTAGTGTAAAACCTCCATCATGGAATGAAGCTTATTATTGTGACTATCATAGGTGCAGAGGTCATCGTACAAACAACTATCAAGCTTTGAAGCATGTTATTTAGGACCTAATTGACAAATGCATTATCACAGTAGAAGGACAACAAAAATCCAATGAAGATCACCAAGCATTTCGCAACCCGTTACCAAATTATCAAAAGGGAGAGTCTTCTGACAAAAATGTGAACCAAATCGATGACACTGTAATCCGTCACCTATATACGGATGATGAGTGAGTCAACGTTATAAAAATCAATGAGAAAATAGACAATGGACAAGTTAATGTCACAACGAGAGCACAAGCTAAAGTTGTATTGAAGGGTGCCTCTTCGAAATCCATGGAGACCTTCCCTCAACATCAATATGACTTAGTTAACCAACTTCGAAAGACTCGGGCCCAAATTTCTATTTTAGAACTCCTGAAGATTTCTCCTGCACATAAGGAAATTTTAGACAAGGCCCTTTTTGAAACAACTGTATCCATGGATTTGGATGTGAACCGATTTCAAGCCATGGTAGGACATTTGTCCTCACCTACATGTCTTTCATTTTCAAACAAAGATGATGTTTCCATGACTCATCCCCACAATTCATTATTATACTTAGAGGTCATGATCCATAAATTCTGTGTTAAACATGTCCTAATAGATGGAGGGGCTGTTTTAAATATATGCACCTTGAAGGTGTTTCAAGCTTTAGGATTTTCAGAGGACTCCATCGATCCTAGAAGGAAGATTACTATAAAAGCCTATGATGATGAGGAAAGAACATCTAAAGGTCTAATCATGCTACCAATTAGAGTGGGACCTGTTATCAAAAATACCTTTTGTCAAGTTTTAGACCGGGATCTTGCATACAACATCTTGTTGGGTCGTCCTTGGATTCATGAAATGCAAGCTGTTCCGTCCACTTACCATCAATGTCTTAAGTTTCCACATGACGGACATGAATCACTATATCAGCTGATAATTCAAGCACCCAAACTTGTGCCAATGTCAAAGCTAATCAGGATACTTTGGTTCCAAACAATCGAGAAGCACTTGCTAATACTTCTCCTAAGAATGATACACAAATCAGTCAATTAGCCAAAAGCTTTGACAAGAAACTGCATTTCAAGGAAAGTGGAGTTGGGGAATATTCTCTTTGTCTTGCTAATCTACCTACATCTCCTTGATCACATGGACAACCTTCTATTACACAACAGATATCAGTAGCATCAACATCAGTACAAATACAAACAGATCCAACTACCAAGTTCAATGGACAATTTATCAAAGAAAAATTCCCCATGGGAGATCTTGAGGACACAACAATTCTGAATTGGCTTTATAAGGATGAAGAGGAAACAGTTCTAAATGTCACCTTACCAACGGATTGATATGGAAAAGGGTATTCCATCATGCAAAAGATGGGATATGACAATGGTCCTCTTGGAAAAAGAAAAGAAGGCGTAGTTGAGCCTATCCATCTCCCAGGGCTTGTTGCATATGATAAAACTGGACTAGACTATGATGCTACCCCATCTAAACAATCACAAGGTAATGTTTTTACACTACAAGAAGGTTCTGATAAGAAAGAGGCATGTTTGGCATCAATCCTGAATTTCATAGAAAATAACTCTGATATAGATTCTGCTGAATATGAATGGGATACCATTCATGATGATGAATTTTGGAGAGACAAAGAGGTAGATGTCATACACAAGTATACACCCACTTTAATCAAAGGAGAAGGTTCAGGGTCCCAACCACAAGAATCTGAACCACAAAGCAACTATGAGTCTAGTGATACCGAGTCAGATTTTAACAAACAAGACTATCAGGAGAATAGTACCATCATTGATCTACCTCATATCTCGGATCCTACCGATAATTCTGTCTTGACCCTAACCATCACCGATTTCACACGACCAAATGACTTGTTACCTTTAATCCATCCTGATCTCATTGACTGGGATCTAACTGAACCTATTGATATACCTATTTTTCCAAATGACGAAGCTATCATAAACTTCCTTTCCATAGATGATGTAAATAATTGTTCCACTAGCGATTTTCGGTATGAAGTCTTTAATTAGGAGAGTGTCAAGTCTTCTAGCTGCAAAAATAAAAATAAAGAAAAATGATCTAGGGGTGAAAACCAGAATCTGGCAGTACTAGATCAAACAAAAGATAAAATAAAGAGCGTATCAGATGGTGAAAACCTTTTTAAGGCACCAGCTGATGGGACTCTTGACACTCTCCCAGAGCACTATCATGAATGATCACCCATCTTGATCGAGCCTACAAAGGAAATCAATATTGCAACTATAGATAATCCAAAGATTCTGCAGGTAGCTGAATCAATGACAGATACCGAAATCCCAGAGTTCATGAACTTTCTCAAAGAAAATCAAGTCAATTTTGCTTGGTCATATGTAGACATGCCAGGCCTTGATCCTGATCTCATAATGCATCATTTATCTATCAAACCAGGAGTTAAACCAGTGAAACAAAAGCTCAGAAAGATGCATCCTCATGTTGCACTACTGGTTAAAGAAGAACTCAAGAAACTCCTAGATGCGGGATTTATAAGATCAATTGCCTATGCAGAATGGATCTCCAATATTGTCCTAGTAGCAAAGTCGGATAAACGCATTAGAGTATGCACTGATTTCAAAGATCTTAACAAATCTTTCCCTAAGGATGACTTTCCACTTCCAAGTATTGACACTATAGTTGATTTAATAGCTGGCCATGCCATGTATTCATTAATGGATGGTTTCTCTGGTTACAACCAAATCAAGATTGCACCAGAAGACCAAGAGAAAATAGCTTTCACTTGTCCGTGGGGCACGTACTATTGGAATGTCATGCCTTTTGGCTTAAAGAATGCTGGGGCTACTTATCAAAGAGATATGACTACGATCTTTCAAGAAATGATACACACATTCATGGAAGATTATGTGGATGACATATTAGCAAAATCATACACCAGAGAAGGACACTTGGAGATACTGTCTAAAATATTTACCCGATTGGAAAAATTCAAAGTTCGCCTAAATCCTAAGAAATGTGTTTTTGGGGTCACATCTGGAAATTTTTTAGGATATATCATTTCAGAAAAGGGAATTGAAGTAGATCCTGCTAAATTTCAGGCAATCATGGAGATGCCTCCCCCAAAGAACATCAGTCAATTGAGATCATTACAGGGGCGACTTCAATCCATAAGAAGATTCATCACGCAATTGGCTGACAAAAGTCTACCATTCACACATCTCCTGCATAAGAATGTTCCTTTTAGATGGGATGACAAATGTGAAATGGCATTTCAACAAATCAAGTAGTACCTGATGAACCCACCAGTTCTAGTACCACAAAATCCAGCCAAACCATTGATCCTGTATATTGCCGCAATCGAGACATCCTTGGGGGCATTATTAGCACAAGAAGACTGTGAAGGAAAAGAACGTGCAATCTATTACATCAGAAGAACACTAACAAGTCATGAACTTAACTACACTTTCATTGAGAAGGCTTGTTTAGCAGTAGTCTTTGCTTCACAGAAATTTTGGCATTACATGCTAACTCATACAATCAATCTTATTTCAAAAATTGATCCACTCAAGTATTTACTAAGCAAAGCATCACTGACAGGAAGGTTAGCAAAATAGGTCATGATTTTGAGTGAGTTTGACATTCACTACATTGATCGCAAAGCAATCAAGGGACAAGTTATCGCTGATCAACTAGCAGATGCCCCTCTACAAGCAGAGCACCCCTTGCACATTGAATTTCCAAATGCCGATGTTTTCACTGCAGCATTCAAGCAACTATGGTCCTTATACTTTGATGGTTCTTTTACTCAACATGGATCAGGGGCAGGCATTCTCTTTGTCACCCCTCAAGGACATACCATTCCTCGGTCATATCGGCTAATGTTTCCATGCACCAATAACATAGCTGAATATGAAGCACTAATCACCAGATTAAAGACAGCATTGGAATGGAGGATTACTGAGCTACAAGTTTATGGTGACTCACAGTTAATCATTAACCAAATCAATGATGATTATCAGACTAAAGATGACAAATTGTTTCCATACAAGAAGATGGTCGATGACTTCAAGAAGTACTTTGTAAACATCCAATTCAAACAAATTCCAAGGCTGGATAACAAAGCAGCTGACGCTATGGCTACGATCGCATCATTGGTACAACTCCCAGAAAAACAGACTCGCTATGAATTTTTGGTGGAACAATTATTTACACCTACTTATGACATACCCGAAAGCCAAGTTATCTACCACTTGGTAGGATCTGATTCACCCTGGTATGGTAAGATTTATTCCTACCTAAAAGATGACATTTTACCACCTGACTTATCTCACAACCAAAAACATAACTTTATTCGACAATCCTCTCGCTATACCCTTATCGCTGATACCCTTTATCGCCGTGGTCTTGATGGTACTTTACTTCGATGTCTTGAACGTGACGAATCTGACAAAGCTTTACAAGAAGTTCATGGGGGCATTTGTGGTACTCATTCAAGTGGACTAACTTTAGCGAAGAAATTGATTAGAATGGGTTATTACTGGCCTACAATGGAGAGGGAATCATTCGCTTTTGTTAAAACATGCTCAAAATGTCAGATTCATGGGAATCTTATTCATGCTCCTGCACAAGAACTTCACTCATTCACACCAACCTGGCCATTTTCTCAATGGGGGTTAGATCTAGTAGGCAAAATTCATCCTTCATCTTCAAATGGGCATAAGTTCATCATCACGGTGACTGAATATTTCACTAAGTGGATTGAGGCGGTACCTCTATCTAAAGTCACCGGAAAACAAATTTCATCCTTCATACTCAACTACATTATTTGTCGGTATGGTATTCCTAATGCCATTATTACAGATAATGGTCGGCCTTTCAAGAATCAGGATGTTGATGAACTTTGTGAAAGATTCCATATTCAGCACAGATATTCAACGCCTTACTATCCATAAGGGAATGGCCAAGCAGAGGCCTCGAACAAGACTATACTAAAGATTTTGAAGAAGACATTAAATGATTCAGGGAAAGATTGGCATGTTCAACTCAATCCCACCTTGTGGGCTTATAGAACTAGTATCCGAACACCAACAGGAGCAACACCTTTTGCACTTGTCTATGGAGCAGAAGCCATATTGCCTTTAGAGGTTGAAATACCTTCACTAAGAGTATCACTGGAAGGTCTCATAACAGATGATGAATACAGATTTTCCCGCCTACAAGAGTTAGAACTCCTAGATGAAAAGAGACAGAGAGCAGTTGACCATTTGAAAGCATACCAACAGATGATGTCTCGCAGCTATAATCACAAAGTAAAACCACGTACCTTTCAGGTGGGTGATCTAGTTCTAAAAGAGAACCCACACAACCAACAAGACAGAGAAAAGAAAGGAAAGTTTGAACCAAATTGGCTAGGCCCTTATGTGGTTATTGCAGTCTACAGTTCGAGAGCATACAAGTTATCCATGCCAGAAGGAGACATGGTTGACGAACCCATCAACAGTATGCATCTTAAGAAATATTATGTTTAAGCAGAAAAAGTCCTGAAGAAATACAAAAACAGCAAAAAAAGTCCTGAAGAAATACAAAAAGCAGAAAAAGTCTTGAAGAAATTCAAAAACAGCAGAAAAAGTCCTGAAAAAAATTCAAAAACAGTGGAAAAATTTGCAAAAAAATAAAAAAAATGTCATAGGGTGAAAACCGGCAAACAGGTAGTCTATTGAGAAAAATACAAAAAAGAATTCAGAAAAATGCAATAAAAACAGATAGTGAAAATCTGGCAAACAGATGCTATATGTACCTCTCCATCTATTAGTTCCTGTTTCGCACTTTGGCTTTTTAGCTTTCCTTTTTCCACATCTTTTTCGCATCTTAGGATTATTATCACATCATCCTACCGTCATTTGCCTAGAGTGATAAAACGTCTTACCATGGCTTGATCATTGTACATATTCCTTTTCGCAAGTTGATGTCAATAAACGGGGCAAACACTCAACTAGGGGCACTTAACTTTCATAGCATACTAAAACAGCTGGACTATGTCATAGGATCCGATCATACAAACAAACAATCAACTCACGCGAAACCTTATTCGATCATCGAGCCTTCTCATGAAACACTTTTTAGCAGATACCATATCATTGTCTATTGGATGATCCAAAAATCTGAATAATGTATGAAATAACAGTATTACATGTTTGACCAAAGGTTGTTTGATTTTCGATATCATAACTCTAGAGCACACTCGATGATGTACTGAACTAGAGTGGCAAGGAACAAGAATGATTTTTCTTTGTCTGCTGTCTTGAGGTTAACGGTCAATCTGATGCAAATATGTCACAGGACATGATGACCAAAGCAATATCATCGATGAAAGTTCCACATTTGCATCAGAAAGGTGGTTAATCTTTGTCTGTTTATGCAAGAAATGCTCAGGTCATCTCGGTTCAATTATAATTCGATGCTTGTGTTCGCTTGCTATATCAAAATTCATGAAAGTTGTACTCTGGTCATCATTGGCTCTAATTTTCCCTATGATGCTTGTACATACTTCCAACATTTTAAATGCTCTATGATGATTCAAGAAGGCTTATAACAGGCTCAACAAATTGTTTAGTTTCATTTAGTTGCATATTTGTTAGATCATTGTATATATCTACATATTGGATTCACATCAGTGTTTTGAAAGGCTGAATGGAAACATTAATGGTTGTCATATAGTTTTGAACTCTTTGTGGAGGACATTTGGACATTTGATTCATTTATCACTAATTCATTTTTATCATTATCATCATCATTCTCATTTATCATTCATTCATTTTATCATTCATTCATTTTATCATTATCATTACCATTCTCATTTCGCATTCATTCATTTTGTCATTATCATTTATCATTTCTTTCATTCATTTTATCATTATCCTTCTCATTCATTCATTTTATCATTCATTGTCATTTTTTATCATTATCATTTATCATCCATTATCATTTTATCATCATTATTATTCATTATCATTATCGTTATCATTATCACCTATCATTATTATTTATCATTATCATCTATCATTATTATTTATCATTATCATTTATCATCATTATTTATCATTCATTATCATTTTATCATCATTATCATTTATCATTCATTATCATTTTATTATCCTTATCATTTATCATTCATTATCATTTTATTATCATTATCATTTATCCATCATTATCATTATCATTATCATTCTCATTTTTCATTTATCATTTATCATTATCGTTATCATTACCATTCTCATTTCTCATTCAATCATTTTTATCATTATCATTTTATCATCATCATCTCATATCATTTCATTTATCATCACATTGCCATTTTCATTACATAAACATTACCAAACAAATCATTTATCTTTTCATCATTATCATTATCAGTATCACATTCATTATCTATCATTTTCATATCACAATTTCATGATGCATTTCATACACATACTATTCATTTCTGCATTTGAAACAAAATTCAAAAATCAACAACTCATATTTACATTATCGCAAATCATTGCATCTACATCATCCATTCACATCATATCATTAGATCATCCTGCATCATAAGATTAGTCCACAAAAACAATAAACACATATCAAAATCCATCTCATATCATACATGAATAAAAGTAACATCCATATCACATCACAAATGCACAAACATATCATCATCAAAAACATCACCGCTGCATATCATCGCTCATCAAAATAATACAAATTTCCAATGTCCAATGAAGCTAAAAATTTCAAAACATAATACATGAGATATGATCAAAACTCAATATAAATGCCCTGCATATGTGCAAAATATATCAGCCCCAAACAACTAGCTCGTAGATGCCCCTAAAGGAGCTGGTTCGGAAGGAGGTGGCCTACCACTAGTCCCTGCATCAGGATCTCGTTGAGGCCCTGTAACCTCTCTACCATGTGTCGATGTCTATGATCGGGTCCTCGTCCTACTATGTGATCGGGGATATGGCTCTCGACGCTCGGGAGGACACAACTCCTCATACCGAACTCTATAGTACTCGGCCTCTCTAGCTGCCTCAAATCCCTCTGCAATGGCCTCCCATAATGAGGTACTCTCTATGGTACCCATGAGTCTCTGTGCCACACCCTTGGCCTCCAATGCCCGTCGTCTAAGAGCATCTCTCTCCGCTACCAACTGTGTCACCTGTGAATCTGGGGCGGGTACCTATGCCTGAGCCTGAACCTGTGCCTATGCCTGAGCCTATAGCTGTGTCTGGGCCTGTGAAAGTTGTGCCTATAACTGTACTATGACACTCTGAGCCTGAGCTAGCTGGATCTGTAGCTGTGCCTGCTGTCCCTGAAAGGTTTGAACCTGACCCTGCAATGTAGCTATCTATGCCTGCTGTGAAGAGGATGACACCCTAATCACTATCTGAGGTCTGCCACTGGATCTGGCTCGCCATAGAATCTGTGCTCTACCCAGACTGTCCAACCTCTGCCACCTCTCCTCTCCACCATCATCCCCCCTATCATCCCTGTCATCTGAGCTGTCCCCCTCCTCATCTCCGCTCTCCTCACCCTCCTCTCCCTCCTCCTCATCTCCCTCCTCCTCTCCTCCGCCCATAGCCTGCTCTCCACCGGCCACATCCCCCTGTATCCCTGCCCCTGGCTGTGGCGCTACCCCAATCACCTGTGGCTCATCTGGCACTGTAAATCGTGGAAATGGATGCGTATGAAAGTACTGTGCATAATCATTCGTCATCCCTGGATCCTGCACCTCTGGCCTGTTAGTCCATACCTCGGGCTATAAGGTAGAATACTCTGTGTATGCTGCCTGGTATCGAATGCAAGGTCCCCATCCTGGATCACCCTTGCGCCGCCCATAATGCGCAATGCCCTGGGGCATCCCCTATGTAAATCCAAACTATCTCAGGACCCGTAATGCCAAAAATCTCTCGATAATAAAGGGGTTCCGCCCTATCAGATATCGTGGCCTGCAGACAAATGGCATCTCCAAGTGATCGGTCACCCATGCCTCGCAATTTGTGTAGGGTCTCCATATCACTGCATCTATGTCATCCAAAACCCGTCGCCAATACTCTACCTTGCCTAGCTTTTGTTGGACAACTGCAGCAGAATATGCATACACATACGGTCTCCCTGCTGGCCTATCTCTCATGCAATGAGGTCTCATGATTGCAATATGCTCCCACACCCAGATCTGAAGAAGCGTCACTCCACTCGCCAAGCTAGTGGATCCTCGATATACAACCTGATGGAGATCATGATACATATCAGCTAATACATAGCTCCCCTAGGAAAACCTCTGTGGCTGTGTCACCAACCACTCCAACATCCTCCCCCAACCAACTGCGAATCCCTTCGACCGATGATCCGGTCCAAGGAAGCCTCCAATAAATGCAGCCAATACAACAACTAAGGTTGGATACCTGCTGAAATCCTCCCAGTCTATCCAGTAACCACATATGCTCGGATCGCCACATATCCATCGTAGCGCCTCGGTACCACCAATCTCCTTGTGGTCATAAACCACAAGGGCACCAACAACTGGAATCCCAAGAATCCTGTACACATCCTCGGGCATCACTCATCTCACCAGTCGGCAAGCGAGAGGTGCTATGCTCCAAGTGCCATCTCTCTGCCAAAGTAGTCAACAGTCCCCTGTTGGCCCGAATACCTCGCGGCATCACCAACAAAGGTCCCAATCCACAATCCGCTATCAACTGTAACTCGGCAGGGGTAAGCTCTCCTATCCGCTCCCAACATAGTGGGAACCGCTCTCTAATCTGGAGGCTTTTAAAAGCCTCCTATTTTGTTTGACCATCACAAAGGACACATTAATCAGACTCATATCATGTGATCTATCTATCCAGCAAATTCAATCAATGATCCATATCAAGTGCTACATCAATCTATCTACATATCAAATCAATCTACTCTATCATCATTTACTATTTGTTTTTCTTTTTAGGAAAGTAAATTTATCAGCACACAAATCATTTCCTCTTTGTACTTCATTCATGAATGCAAACTTTTACTATTTGGTTTCTATCACAGAAAGAAAATTTATCAAACATCTACTCTTTGTTTTTCAAATCGCGAGAAGCAAAGTTATCAAACACACATCAATCAATCAATCATTTTACTCTTTGTTGTTCGTCACAAAATTATCAGCTATCTACTCTTTGTTTTCTATTGTGGAAGCAAAGTTATCAGTTCTCTATCAGATTTTCTATCATATCAACATGATGGTACTACAATTCATCTATCTATTGACTAAGGAAGCAATTTAAAACATCATTTTTCATCACACAAGCGTTCTGTGAAAAATTTCCTAAATGCGCTATTATGTTGCCCATATGCGCTAAAACACAAATGCGCTAAAGTTTTTCTCATATGCGCTAAACTATTTCCTCGATGCGCTAAAACTCGGGATGTGCTATTCTATCATACGGATGCGCCACTCTAACTCTCCAAAGTGCAACTTTATCATTTTCATACCCTAGCCCTATATGCGCAAATCTATGCCCTAGATGCGCTACTGGATCAAACTAGCCGATTCTAACCTAGATGCGCTACTCTATTTGTCGAATGTGCTAAAAGATCAATTTTTTTCCTACTCCTATATGCGCTACGGAATTTGTCGAATGCGCTAAAAATTTTCTCAGATGTGCTAAACCATGTGAAAAAAACTAAATACGATCCAAAAAATTTGTAAAATCGATCCAAAATGCAAAATTCAAAAACATAAACGGTTGGAATCACTCACCGGTGGTCCATACGCAGCTGGTCTCTGGTATCGGTGCGCTCGCTCGAATCTATTCCTATGCAATGGGATCTCCATCTCGCCAAGTCACTATCAGAGCTCACTTTTTACTGTAGCAGCAGGGTGAAAATGACACTTCATTTTACCCCTTTTACCTTATAAGGGTCTTTTAGGGTGAGAGTTAATGACATTTTTGATTCTTTTCATATTATTTTTCACCGGGCCATCACAAACATCATCTATCGGGAGCTAAATCATTGTTTCCCTATCATTCTCGATATCATCTTCCGTAATTTACCTCCCGAAGGGGCATCATTAACATCAAAAATCAGAAACATATCAGGGGCAAAAAAAAAAATTATTTTCTTTGAAGCAATGCATTTCACACATCACTTCAAAGAGGGGCAAAATGTATACACATAAAAATGGTTATGTCTATAATCTTGGCAATTAATTAAATATTTATTATTTAATTAGTTTTCTAAAATCCTCTACATATGATTAAATTTAATTAATTTAATTATATTGTTCATTCATCTTATTCTTCCTTCATAATTAAATAAATTTATTTAATTATTTTCATATGTCCACTTAATTAATTAAATAAATACATTTTATTAATTTAAATTAATTATCACTGTTTGAATTTAAATTAAATCTTTTGATTTAATTAAGTTTAAATATTTCTCTTTCTTCTATTTTAATTTCTTCTTCTAATTAATTAAATATTTCATTTAATTAATTTCATAAAAGTGGTTTAATTAAATAAACCTTATTTAATTAAATATCTTTTGCTTTCTTTCTAAAACACAATTAGATATTTTATTTGATTGTGAAATCTTCTCATATCATAATTAAATATTTTATTTAATTATGAGATCTGCTTTTTAAAAAAATCTTGATTAAAGCTTTCTTCTTATCACAAAACTTTTTTCTGCTTTTAAAAGCTTAATGAAATATTTTATTTAATTAAGAAAAAGTTGAATATCCTCCACAAATAAATAATTGAATTTTTAATTCATTATTTATCAGCTTTAAATCTTTCTTTTATTCTTTTAAAAGAAAGATGATCTCTTATCTTCTTATCTTTTCCTCTTTCATAAAATGGAAAAATCTTGTTTTCAGGTTTTCTTCTATTTTCTCTTCAGTTTCATCCTTCTTCAGCCATTCAATCCGCCAGGAATTATCACAACTGTCAATCAAGACAGCCAATCAGAATCATTCGAAAAACTCTATAAATACCTGTGTGAATCCAAGCATTGGTAATAGGCAATTAATTAGAGTTCATGCATTTAATTCATCTAGTAGGATAGCATCATGTTTACTTCAAGAATATTAGTTCAATTCAATATCATAGCTTAATCTTGCATCATGCATCATATTTAAATCTCGTTCTTTAGGAAGACATTTTGTTGAGCCTAGCCTACAATCTGAGAGCAAAAGCTGGAATCGACAAAAACACTGAAGATAGAGGACAATAGGATGACAATCGAAGCAAAATACTGAGTTTGCATTTATTTACTTTTTATGTTATGTTTTGATACAATGTTTTATTGGTGTGCTTAAATAGTATTTATTTAATTCATTATGCATATTATTTTCGATCACAAAAAATGCATTGTTTCTTAGCAGTTGTGTCATTTCATACGGAAAACCTACAAAAAACAAAAATAAAGCCATACGGATCCTGCAAAATCTTGTCTTCATGTTGGGTTCACTGAATGTAAGATGGGGAAAATCAAGCTAGCCTAGATAATAGTGACAACCACAAAACCTCTAAGCTAATAACCCAATATAAACAAGAGAAAACAATCAAATGAAGAGAGAAAAATGAAAACAAAGAAACAAAACACTCCCCATTGAATTTGAATCACTTCTCTTGTCTCTCCTTCTTCTTTTACAAATATTCCCTTAGATTTGTAGTTTAACTTGTGCAAATACCTACAAATTGTAAGCAAGAAAGTTGGAGACAAGTAAATGTTCAAGAAAAAATGGAGAAAGGCTTCCTTTATAGATAGCCATTCAAATGGATGGTCAAGATTGAGATTCTAGAAAGATGCCAAGATTGACAAATAAGGATTCATGAGATGGAGGTGAAAAGATGAAAATAGTGGGGGGCTCTCTTGCACTTCTAGGTTTTTGGACCTAAAAGGAGAGGCTATTTCCTTACTCTTCACTCAAGAACAAACCCTTGAGATTTCTATGCAAAGGAGATTGAAATATTGCAAAGGGTTGTCCTAGGGGCTGAATGATATCTAATGAGGGGTTCACCACCAAGTGTAAAGTTGGAAAATACAATGAAATGGGAAACGCAGTGTGAAATCTAAACTAACTCTAAATGACCTAAGAAAGTGAACAAAATGTAATAGAAAGCTATGAAACTGAAAGTGTGTACCTAGAAGACTGAAGAAGACAAAAAGGAGGTATGGATCATTGAAAAATATACTATTGATGCTAACTGGGACTCATTTTCCAAGTTGGGTGAATCAATCTAGTTTCCAAGAAAATGTGTAGGAACAGGTTTTAGCCAAAAGAGTATCTAGAACTGTAAAAATCTATGTCAGGCATGTACAATGGTACTCATTCACCAATAGTGGTGAATCAATCCACTTTTTCTTTTTTTGAAGTTCTAAATTGGATTCTATTCCTCTTAGTCTACTCTTCTCTTTTTGACTCATTTCTGAATCTAAAACTGCAAATTGCCATAGGTGTAGACCTTCTCCAAGCTTCTCCAAGGCTTCATGACAACCTTGAAAATTTTGGGGATTTGACAACTTTTCTCCAACTTGGCTTCTTGGTAAATCTATAACCTAGCCCTGAAAATCACACACAAGAAGAGGGAAAAATGTTGTGGGGGTTAGTGAATAGGGGTTTTCCTTGGTCAAACCTCTTGTTAGTAATTAAACCTTGAAATGAAAGCGAATATAAAAGGAGAATGATGAATGAACAAAAGATAATGTTGCAACTCACCAAACCCTAGCGATAAGGTGCTACAATTATGTTTGAAATGGCTGCAATGGATGTGGTTCTTGACTCTAGCTTGAATAATGTTGATCTTGCTTGAAACACTTGCTTGGATTATGAACTCTACATCACAATTGTTAGCACAATAAAAAAAATGAAGAATGCAATCTTTGACATGATGAATGACACTTGAAGAATGCTTTCAAATGCTTGATAATCTACCCTTGAAATTCCTTGAAAGCTCTTTTGAATGCTCAAATGCTCTTGTGAAATCTCTAAGTGATCTCTTGAATGCTAGGTATGAATACTTGAATGCTTGGGATGAAAATGAGTGAAAGAACCTTGTATTTATACTTAATAGTATGCAAGAATTCCTGAAATTACAACACTACAAGCCAACATATGATCTAGGAGAATAAAATCCCCAAGGTGGTAAATGAGTACCATCACACAAAATGTATGTGACCGAAAATGAAAAATGCCTAGAAATATGTGAAACTTGCATCGGGGCCAAAAATACCTAGGTGGGAATCATTCACCCAAGGTGGCGAATGAGTCCCAGACACTAAATTTGGGCCACACAAGCCAAGAACACCTGAATTATGATTGGTCAATGATTGGTGTCAGGATTATCCTCGAAAAGAGGTAATAAATGAGGCTTGTGGATGCAAAATAAGATTAATTAAAGCATAAGAAATCCCAATTATTAATGACAAGCCTAGAGGAATGTGAAAGTGTTACAAAACTTTAAAACACTCCAAATAAGGCAAGATTCATGTTGATTATGATTAAAATTATGTTTATTATGCTTAGTTAATTGATAAAACCCTAGAAAAGTGTGAAATTGTGTCACAACACTTCACAACAATTTAGCAAGGCACCATTAAATTCCATTAGTTCACAAGGGCCCAAGACCTAATGTTAATGTGTTATCCACATTACAACACTAAATCAAGGCAACATTAAGCCAAAATCCATGATGACCCAAATGAGTGCAAAAATGTCAAAGGACCCATTTTTTGACACTACATTTAGCCCCCACTTTAGTGAGAGGATGAACCTGCTTCAAAGTCACACTAAAGTACACAAACATGCACCAAGAGGGATTCCAATGAACCAATGCTAGCAAGATGAGATGACAACAATCAAGAGGGGTGATCAAGCCCCTAGGATTAAGATCCCATAAAAAACCAATGTAAGCATAAAGGAACACACATGAAAATGATATAAAGAACAATGACAAGGACAAGGATACACTGCCAAAGAATAAAAAGAAGGAGATAAATTAAATAAAAGAATTGGATCAAGAATCAACTACTTTTCTATCACTATGTGGATCAGATCTAGGTTGTTTGTCCAAAAAATGCATACTCACTCTAAGGCAATGGAACTCCTGGTTGTCCACTGGGTGAGAAATCCTAAAAGGTGAGAAACATATTCTCATGGATAGTATACACTCACACACATGCAAGTGGCTATGGGGAAAGTCATGTCTCAGATTGGGCTTCCTGCTCAACCATAACAAAGTTATACCTCTTGATAACTTTCATAAGGCATCACACAAAAATGATTTTTGAGCTTCATGAGGCAAGCAAAACTTCATATGCTTGGAGATCATGAACAAACAGGATGGAACTACAGGCATGCAAGTTGTGTTATGCAAGGTGGCCATATAACAAGAAATGCAACATGCAACATGCAAATAATTTTCAAAGGAGTCATGCTTAGTTCATGTAAGATCTTTAACTTAGGTAACATTGTGCCTAATATCTCTAGGAGAGGACCAATAATAGAATATAAAATTCACAACTCAGGGGATGCAGTGCATCACATCAAGCCACTAAGAGGAATGCAATATGCTAAGAGATATCATTCTCCTAAAGGACACTACACCCGATGCCATCCACAAAGAGACAAACACATCATATGAAGTAAGAAGGTTGCACTAAGAACCATGAAAAAGGATAATGCAAAATAATAATGCCAATGTATGCCCCCACTTTAAATAAATTGCTAGACACCATACTGTGAGCAATTACTTTAAAGTAGCAAATGAAAAATGCCAACAAGAAAAAGAAGACATGAGAGCCAACTTGGAAAGCCCTATGCCAAGTCATATGTTTCCGAGTAAAGCTACATCATGCAAGAGAAAAAGAAAAGAGAGGGAGTTTCCCCCAAAATGAAAAATCCAAACACATAAGGTATCCATGGATTTGGGGTCAGTATGTTCTTTGCCACAATGTTTTTAGAGAGCTTGGAATTATCATCATCCCCCAAATACACATAGAATTGGAAGAATGACACAAAGAGAGAAAAAAAAAGAGAATTTTTTTGGGTCAACATGGAAGAGACATAGGGTGTCTCAATACCTTACGTCATCCCCAAAAGGAAAAAAACAAGACAAATGAAAAAGAGAAACTGAAAAGGTGAAAGAAAAAGAAAAATCCTTTTGGGTCAACATGGAAGAGACACAGGGTGTCTCAATGCCTTGCATCATCCCCTAAAGGAAACACATGAAAAAAAGTGAAAGAGATGGATGAAATAGAGAAGAATGAAGCTACAGATAGAGGAATGTCACAACGGAGAGAGAGAACATCAAACAGAACGTCACGAGGGATCACATTGTGTGCATGCAATCACAGACAAAAGAAAAAGGAAATAATGAAAAAGTTTAGTAAGGAAAATGTGAGTCAACCTATGAGAAAGTCATTTACCTCCCAATAATGTTCTATGTATACTAAAGGTGGGAAACTATCCAAAGGGACAAGAGCAAGTTGAGAAGCACAAAGTTCAACACTCTTTATAGGATATTTGTCGTTTAAGCTCATGGAAGAGGAAAACAATGTACTCAGTTCATTATGCACCTCTTCGTCAATTTTAGCAACCTCACCATCATCATCTAAGTTAATAATACTAGGAGGTTGAAGGATAATTTCCATGGAAGAGTTCAACTCTTATTTTGGAGGTTGCATTGAATTGTCTTTCTTCGGTTGGAGAGGAGGGTCATCATGCATTTCTTTAGTCATGTTTGGATCTTGATTTTATTTGTTTAATTCTTCATGTAACTTGTGAGCAAGGGCATGACATTGATGCCTACACTCTCTAGCACCTCTATTTATTTTTGTTTTTCTCTCAAGTTTCATTTGTGTAGGAGTAGGTTGATCAATCATAGGTTTCTATTCTTTCCTAAGAGGAGGAATACAAGAAACCATAGGAGGTTGTTCAGCCACTTTCTCTTTGGCTTTGTAAACCTATTTTATTCTAGGAGGTGTTATGAGGTTGGTTTCATTGTCTCTTGGTCATTTGTTGGATGTAGGCAAAGTTTTTGTTCTCATTTGGTCTTGATTGTTTGGTTCTTTTTTAGGTTCAAGCATGGTTTCATCAAGGATGGTAGGTTGAGAGGTTCATGGGGACATGTTTCAGAGAGATAGTTCTGCTATCTTCTTTGCCTTGAACTTTTGATAGGACAAGAAAAATAAGTCTTCTCGAGGCTTTATAGGTTCCATGGGTTCGGGGAAAAAGGAATCTATGGAAAGTTTCCTTTAGAAGAAAAGGGGTCAAAGCCACTATGGTGGGTAGTGAATATTTCATTTTCAAAGGGAAACTTTAAACATTTATGCACAACCAAAGGTACAACTTTCATGGAGCGAAGCCATGGTGGCCTAACTTCACATGAAATTAAACTGACTATGGAATGATGGAGAATGTGACATATAATATTTTTGGTCCTATTTGCAATGGTAAGGTGATCGATCCTATCGTAGGGAAAGAAAAACCATTGTGTATCTTGATCCATGCTTTCGGTTTATCATATTCATCTTCATAAAGTTCATACAAAAGTAAAAATTCTTTGGTGATCATGTTCTCTCCACAGGTGGGATCTATTAATATCCCATTAGTGGGCTTTGTAGACACCGAAATTTGGTTTAGGCTTGCAATTTCCATATTCTTCATTATTTCTATTCTTCACAGTCATGATTAAATAATGTCAACTATTTAATTAATTCACCTTCTGTTAATTCTTCTATTAATTAAATAATCTTAATTATTTAATTAATTCACACTTTTCTTTATTCTATCTGATTAATTAAATAAACGCTTTTTATTTAATTATGTTACTAATTAGCCTTATCCTTCTTGTCAAATTAAATAAATTCTTATTTAATTTACTCTTTATCATATTTCAACTATAATTAAATAAATTCATTATTTATTTAATTATTCATTTAAAATCCCTTCATCATTTAATTAAATAAATATTATTTATTTAATTATTCTTCGAATATCGAGTCTTGAATTAAATGAATTATTTAATTCATTAATTCTATTTTAACGCATTCCTCTATATTTTAGATAATTATGTGAGTTATCTAAGTATTCACTTTTACTCGACTCGACATCTATTTTAATTGTTCAGTTAACTATTGATTTGATGTCTGAGTGGTGTCTCGAGTAATCTCTTCGTCAGATTAGTCAATCGTCCAGTTCTAACTCATTTGCGTGCACATGCATATTAATTAAATATTATTATTTAATTAATTAAGTGTTGTGCGTGCGTTTGAACAAAGAGTCGTTATAATCAATCTTCATCTTTGTCATGCAAAGATATTTCTAATGTTTTTGAATGCCGAACTGAAGATTAAATCATTTATTTAGTCTTTAATTCTGTCAGTTAACAGAATGCATGTCTAATCAGTCGATCTCAACCATCCGTTGATCTTTCAATCTTGACCTGTCATTCAAATAATCAATTTTCTATAAATTGATTTTTCATTCTTCATTCCAATCTCTCTCGCGAATTTTATAACTTTGAGAGCACTTTGTCTTGAATCTTCAATATTTTTCTAATCACTATCTTAGGCTATACTTGCACAAACTTGAAAAATCTAAGGGCAATTGAGATGAATCATGGAAATACGTTTGAAAATTGGTGAGATTGTTCTAGTTTTAATGACGTTTTTACTTTCCCATGTTCTTTGTTGCTTAACGAATGAATTTGCATTTTAGATTTTAGTATTGTGTGCATGTGTGCTTCTAATCTTCTTTGTTGTCTATTGTGCAAAGCTTTTATTTGGCGTTACATTTGGTGAACCCGACGTGAAGACACCATCTTCGCGAATCCGTAGATCTTTTAATTTTGGTTTTTGCAGATTTTTCGTACAGAACGACGCATCTGACAATTTCTGCACCGCAATTGACTTTCTCAACCACATTTGACAAAGAAACGACGCATTTGAAGTATCCTGAACCGTAATTGATTTCCCGAGCTGCAACTGAAAAAGAAACGACGCATTTGACTGGTAATGAAGCAACGCAATTAACTAGTAAAATTTTATTTCTGCTTTCGGCAATCTGGAATTTTCAATTGATTTGTGTGTTACTAATATCTTATTTTCAGCGTGTGGCCTTTTGGAGTTAACAAGCTTTTGCAGGACGATTGACGAAGACAATATTGAAAACTACTAACAAATTTTTCTGCAGGACGCTTGTCGAAGACCCTAGTTAATTTTGAAACAGATTGATTGGTAGCATAGAAAATCTTTCGTTTGGTTAAAATTAACAAGTATCTACTGTGTTTGGTGCGAAAGAACAAGTCTGGTTACCCTTACGACTTGGTATATCAAAGTATCCTCTCCCCTTGCGCATCCGTATGATCCTGGGTGTAAGAGAAACAGTTACCAACTCTAGAACTTGGGCCTGTTCTGGTGGGAAAAAGTACTCACCCTAGGACGACTCAGACCGGTAGCACCCTGAACCCGAGGGACTTCCAGCTGGTATATAAAAGTGGGTTCTTGGGGAAACCCCAAGAATCACGAGTGTGGTTCCGACGAGATGGATCCGAAAGGGGACTCGTGCCATATGGATCACACCCCACGAACGGAATGCTTGAATTAAATACCTTTTGTTTTAGAGACCAACCTATTTGTGGCCATTGCTTGGTATCAGTGCAGGGTACAGTATCATGCCCGAAGGTACTCACTACTGATCCCCTTGAGTAGAGATAGCAGTTCTTGGGAGGTCATTTCCCAGAGAATTCAGAATTGGTGTGCTCGAAAGACGTTAATGAGCCGTGGAGGGGAGCCAATGCCACCAAATTCCTAAGCTATCCACTCTCGAGAAGGAAAGGTGTTCATCACCAATCTGGGGTATAATAGGTGGGCTATACCAAGTATCCAAACCCTAGGCCTTTGGCCTATTAGGATGTGCTTATCTGTTATCACTTTAAAACGTTCTTGAGTCCAAAATCGAAACTGAAAACACTTTGTCTTACGATTGTCTTTGATTGTCAAAAAAATTTGAACATGGAAAACGGAGTCAGTTTAAATTTCATGTCACTAAAAATTCATAGAGAGTCGCAACTGTTCACCAGAAACCCGCATCTGATTTTTAGAGTCGCATCTGTTAAATTTTGAGTCACATCTGTTAATTTTTGAGTTGCATCTGTCATTGTCAGTTGCATCTATTAGGATTAGGTCGCATCTGTAAGTTTGGCTTGCATTTGCTTTGGAAAAACCGCATGCGTTATATTCTGAGTCGCATCTGTCAGTTAGAGTCACATCTAGTAAAATTTGAGTCGCATCTGTCAGTTTAGACCGCAACTGTTAAACTTGAACCGCATCTGTTAAATCCTGCGACGCATCAGTTTGATTATCAGAAAACCAAAATTCACAGTCACTATCCAGTCAACACGGTTATACCAGTTTCAGTTGTCTTCACACAAACAGTCTTTGAAATAGAAATCTGAAATGATTTGCTCAATTTTGCATTCTTTAGGTTCATTTAGTCGTTACCATAGTTGTCTTCAGTTAGAGTTTAGCTTCATCTTAGGGTACATATCACCTTGCATTAGACTTCTAGAAAGGTCACCTTTACAGACTTTAGGATTGATTTACCATCTACACTCTAGAAAGGTCATAGTGTCAACAAAATTTGTCATTGAACCTAGTCCTATCATCTTATATTTTGTCCTACAGAGAGTCATCCTAGCTCATCAGTCTAGTTAGGAAACTCAACTTGTCTTTGATCCTCGTCCTACATTGGTTCCTTGACTTAACTAAATTGACACCTTGGTTTGACTTTAGGCAGTTGGTCCCTTCATCTTGGATTTATAGAATTGATCACTTTAGGGTCTTGCTTAGACTTTGCATCTTTAGAGTCTAGACTAGTGTCATCCCAGGACATTCATTATTTACATACGAAAATCCCAAAAACATAGACTAGAGTCATACAGTTTGTAGATATAGTCTTGCATATCCCGCATATTGAGCTTGTCTTACATGGTTGAAACTAGGTCTAAGAGAAGAGAGAGAGAAAACATGTCGAACCCAAACGAGTTCATCAATCCATTTTCTTCAAGACCTCATAAGACTCTATTAGACAAATTCACAACTAGAAACACTCAAGGACATATTGCAGTAGAAGACATAGAGGTTGCCGCACAGGACCCTGAGTTTGCCTCTTTTGTAGATGAGTACCTAGCAAATGATCGTCAACGGTTTTTAGGAAAATTGCTAGCTGAAGGTGCTACCTTACCTCCGAGATTTGACATTAGCACCTTACAAACTCAACCTACACAGGGGACAAATACCACGACTGCTAGTACTACTATACCTCAGGTCAGCATGAGTATGCCATCTAGCACGTCTACACAGAGTACAACAGTCCATACGTCCCCATTTGGTACATCTAGCATGACATCAGGATTTAATTTCACTACAGAGGCATCATCATCCACTCCCACTGGTCCTCTTATTGGGAGTAAAAGACCTAAAACCTTAGCCCATACCTCATATGTCAGTGTCACAAGTGCACAATCAACAACCATACCTACTGCTAGTATCATGGGTACCTTACCACAGTCGATGGCCATACCTAGTGCTCAAATCACTAGTACTATACCAAGGATTACACAAACAGGGGGCATTCCCTCCTTCCAATATGGCAATCAAAATCCACTCTTCCAGACTAGCAGTTAGAGTCCATTTACATCGATTCTAAATCAGAACCCTTTTTCAAAGATTGGTAGTCAGAATCCGTCCACACAGATTCCATGTCAAAACCAATTCACATCGATTCCAAATCAGAATCCCTTTTCACAGAGTGGTCCTTGAAATCCATTTACACAGAACCCAGGTCAACACCAATTTATGCAGATACTAGACCAGAATACATTTACCAACATTCCACATCCAAATCCACCTCAGATGCCAACGTTCAATCAAAACCCATCACGAGACTTTGGATTTTAGAATACATACATGGATCCACATAATCCTCCTAGCACATCTTTGACCCAAGTTGACATCCTACAAACACAAATGCATGCATTGCAAACACAAATAGATAACATGTCGGTGTCAACTAAGAAATCATTTTCAACAAAGGACATATGTCCATTCCCCTTCGATAGATCATTGTACATGACACCTTTCCCTCACGGATATGTCATACCGAATCTTCCTAAGTACAATGGAAAACGCAATCCAGTAGAACATATCAGGGAATTTTCTACCATATGCATAGATGTCGCTTATGACCCCACGTATCTTATGAGGCTATTTCCAAGAAGTCTTATAGGAATTGCACTAGATTGGTTTTTAGGTCTAGATTCTGGCATTAGATCTTGGGGTGAACTAGTTAAGAAATTTGTGGAGCAATTCTCCTTCAACATTGACCACAAGATAAATATAGCAACCTTGTGCCACACAATGCAAGATGAAGGTGAAACATTCATTGCTTTCTTCCAGAGATGGAGAACTATTGCTAGCAGGTGTCCTGTTGAAATACCCGAAAAACAAAAGGTTACAATGTTTCAAGAAAACCTTCATCCAAAACTCAGAAGTAACTTAAGGGTACATTGTTGCATATCTTTTTCAGAACTAGTGGAAAAAAGGGTGATAATAGAGAAGGATCTCATTGAAAAGGGTGAAATCAAAATGACAACATCCAATAGAAACCCAATCGTACAAAACACCCCCACTGACAGAAACAGATTCTAGTCTCGCAACAAAAATGTCACCAATGATGGGGTGGTTGATGCTAAAACACTACAAGCAAGACCCCTCCTCACATTACAAGGACCTCATACTTTTTCCAACACGCTTAATGCTATCAATCAACCTCCTAACATGGTCTCAAATACTCAACATCCACAACCAAGGAGATTTAAAAAATGTGAGTTCACTCCCTTAGGGGAACCCATTGAGTCGGTGTTCAAACAACTGTTACAACACAACCTCATACAGCCGCAGGAACCAAGACAATACAATCCGGGATAGTTTAAACCAGCTTGGTGGGATGACAATGCCTTTTGTGATTATCATAGGACTAAGGGACATAACCTACAAAACTATCGACAACTGAAGAATATCATACAGGATCTTGTTGATAGGAGAATTATTGAGGTTAGTGGACAAAAACAAAAGACATCCAACACTAATCATCAAGTCTTTTCAGACCCACTACATGACCATGGAAAAGGAACTATCCCCAGTTCGAGTACTAAGACCAATATGTCAGCCAATTATGCGAGTATCAAACATGATTATGATAGCGGCAAAATAATTCATTGCCTTCGCGCCGCTGATCAAAACATCAATACCATTACTATCAATGCTAATCCTGAGTGTGCAGTCAATACTCATCGTACTAAGTTTACTATCCCAGGCCCTTCGTCACAACAAACACCTCAACCTTCCAAGTTACAATATAACCTACTTGATTAGTTGGGGAAGACCCCAGCCCAAATCTCAATCTTGGAATTGTTGCGCATTTCCCCTGAGCATCAGTCTATCCTTGATAAGGCTTTATAGAACACCACAGTCCCTAATGACCTTGATGTCAATTGTTTCCAGGAAATGGTGGGCTACTTGACCAATAATCATCATGCCATGTTTTCTGAACAAGACTATGCCACGGACAAGACGAACCACAATGACCCTTTACACCTAGAAGTCCTTGTTGATGACACCAAAGTTAGACGAGTTTTGGTAGATAGAGGAGCAGGGTTAAATCTATGCACTTTAAAACTAATTAAGGCATTAGGTATCTCAGAAGCATGCGTAGACACCACTAAGAGTATTGTCATTAAGGCTTATGATGATGAAGAACAAAAATCAAAGGGGTTGGTAACACTTCCTATCAGAATTGGTCCTGCGGTACTGGAGACAAAGTTCCAGGTCTTGGATCTCACCCTCCCTTATAACCTTCTATTAGGTAGACCATGGATTCATGCCATGAAGGTGGTCCCTTCCACATATCATCAATGTCTTAAATTCCCTTACAATGGCACCGAAATAACTATAGATGGTGATCCCAATCCTTTCCAGTATTGCACCAATCTAAAGGAGATCCCTCAATGTCAAGTGCCAGTCAACCAAGAGGCCTCACCATCTAATCCATCTTCTTATGTTGACCTGTCCACACTCACTCGAACATCTATTTCACCCTCACTTCCTACCACTCCTAGGGTCGAGATCCAAGACAAGGGTTGTGGAGAGTATTACATGAAGACTTCTTATTGTGTTAGCCATTTGGTTCCTCCTAAGTCATATGGTTTACCTATAACAGGTAGGGGACAGTCTATGATCACTATACATGTTCCCCCCGCAACAACTTTCACTAAATGGGGTGAATTAAGCAAAGAGGCTATAGATGCAGAAGATGTCACTTCCTGGCGTATAAGGAAGATAATCAGGAACCCCTTTTACTTTCTCATATTCCTACAGGTTTATATGGAAAGGGTTTCAAAATCATGCAAAGCAAAGGATATGATGGACAAAGTGGTTTAGGTTTAAACCAAGATGGCAGAATTGAACCAATATTTGTTTCTCAATGGCCAAAAGGAGTGGGGCTAGGGTTTCAACCAATTCAGATTGGCGTTCCTAGTACTCCATTACCCTTACTTGAGGAAGTACGTGCTTCAGAAGATATTAAGACATCTCACGAACTAGTAGACCAACATCATTGTGACTCCCCCAATTCTAACGATTATGAGTGGGAATCGTTATCCTCTACTTCTCCCATGGTCCTTGACAAGTTATTTGGAGAACTTGACTTGATGTTAAGTTCTTCACCTAATCCTTTGAATTCCTGTCCACCAACGAAAATGACAAAAGAGGAATGGTTTAAACACTATTATTGGGAATCACTTGATCCTACCTCTTGGCAACCTTAGCCACTTGTTTCTGATAGTCAAACCTTGGCATTAGGCCCACCTATTCATCCACCTAGACCCAAACCCAAGAGCAAAACAGACCTGGTACAAGACTTTTGTAATCACATGAATAATTCAATCTTTACCTTGTCCCCATTAGACTTTGATAACTCTGACGATGACATGCCCTTAGTTTATCCCCAACTCATAGATTGGGATCAACAAGATACACCTGTCTTAGACACTTTTGAGAACGACGAAGCAATTGCTGAGTTCCTGGGATTACGTGAAGGCATACCTAATGGAGATCATAAAGCTAGTTTTACCATTGACTTGGACAACAAAGCATATTTTGGGGAATCTATTCAACCCTCCAGTCGCAAAAATGAGAAAAAGAATAAACAAGATAACAAGGATGAGTCTCTAGGTGAAAACCGGAAGGCACCTCTAGACAATGAAAAAGTAAAAAGAAAGGACGCATCTGAAGGTGAAAACCTCTCTGAGGCACCTACAGATGGAGGTTTGAACATTCTTCCCATTGCACAGGAAAAGTCACCCATGCTCGTGGAAGAATCAGTAGAAGTCAACATAGGTACAAAAGAGAATCCTCGACTGGTTTATTTGGCAGCGTCATTGACAACAGAAGAGAAATCAAAGTTCCATGACTTCTATACACAGAGATAGATAAATTTTGCTTGGTCATATGCTGACATGCCTAGGTTAGATCCTGAACTTGTTCTACATCACTTGCCTTTACAACCAGGTGCCAAACCAGTGAAACAAAAGCTGAGAAAAATGCACCCACAGATTGCGTTGTTAGTCAAGGCAGAACTCAAGAAACTCTTAGACATTGGTTTCATCAGATCTATCGACTATGCAGATTGGATTTCCAATCTAGTACCAATCACTAAACCAACTGGGGGAATCCGCATCTGCACTGATTTTAGAGATATCAACAAAGCTTTTCCTAAGGATGACTTCCCTTTGCCTAACATAGGCATGATAGTTGACATGACAGCAGGATATGAGATGTTGTCCCTTATGGATGGATTCTCAGGATATAACCAGATTAGAATTGCCACTGAAGATCAACCTAAGACAACATTCACTTGTCCTTGGGGAACGTATTGTTGGAATGTTATGCCCTTTGGACTCAAGAATGCAAGAGCAACCTATCAGCGTGCCATGACTACTATCTTTCATGATCTAGTACACACTTGTATGGAGGATTATGTCGATGATCTTATTGTAAAATCCAAGACAAGGGTAGAACATTTACAGGTTTTAGACAAGATATTTCAGAGGCTGGAGAAGTATAATGTGAGACTCAATCCAAAGAAATGTGTGTTTGGAGTCAAGTCAAGAAAGCTGTTAGGTTATATCATTTCTAGACGAGGCATTGAAGTAGATCCTGCTAAGGTGAAAGCAATCATGGACATGCCACCACCCGCCAATCTCATTCAACTAAGGACATTACAGGGATGGTTGCAATCCATCAGAAGATTTATAGTACAGCTAGCAGACAAGACACACCCTTTTCAACATCTACTTAAGAAAGGAGTACCCTTTGCATGGACAACTAGGTGTGAAGAGGCTTTTCAACTGATTAAAAAATATTTACTCACACCACCTATCTTAATGCCACCTATTGAAGGAAGACCGTTGATTCTTTATATTACAGCAACCCATTCATCACTCAGAGCATTGCTTGCACAGAATGACGATGAAGGTCATGAAAGGGCAGTCTATTATATCAGCCGGACTTTGGTTGGTTATGAGCTTAACTATAGTAACATTGAATGTGCTTGTCTTGCAGTAGTATTTGCTACCCAAAAACTGAGGCACTACATGCTAAACCATCAAACAATGCTGATTGCTAAAATAGACCCTCTGAAATATCTTCTCAGCAAGGCAGCATTAACGGGGTGACTGGCAAAATGGGTTATGATACTTAGTGAGTATGATATCCAGTATGTAGAAAGAAAAGCTATTAAAGGACAGGTCATTGCTGATCAGTTAGCTGATGCACCCATACAGGCAGATCACCCATTAGTTGCAAACTTTCTTGATGAGTTCATATTCACATTTGACACAAACATAACATGGAAACTGTACTTTGATGGCTCACATACAAATCATGGTTCAGGGGCTGGTATATTGTTTATCACACCACAGGGTGATTCCATCCCTAAGTCATTCAGGATTGCATTTCCATGCACTAACAACATGGCAGAGTATGAAGCTCTGGTGACAGGGTTACGCATGGCGGTCAAGTGGAAAATTAAGGTTTTACAGGTTTATGGCGATTCTCAATTAGTAATCAGACAGGTAAATGATGAGTATGAGACTAAGGATGAGAAGCTTGCTCCATAAAAGCGCATGGCTGATAGCTTTAAAGAATACTTTGAAAAAGTCAAATTTCATCAAATACCTCACATTTTAAACAGGGCAGCAGATGCTATGGCTACAATTGCATCACTTCTTGACATTCCTAACAACGTGCCTAAGTTTGAGTTCTTGGTGGAACAACTTTTGGTCCCAGCCTATGATATCCTAGATTCTCAAATGGTGTGTGACATCGTTGGTCCTAATTCCCCATGGTACAAAGAGATCTATGATTACCTTTATGCCGAAGTCATACCCATTGGCCTATCCAATAACCAACGTAGGACATTTCTCCGCAAGTCGGCCAAATACACCATCGTCGGAGACACCCTATATAGACGCACCTTAGATAATACCCTACTGAGATGTCTTGATTCTACTGAAGCACAAGCAAACTTGTGTGGGGTGCATGAGGGTATATGTGGTTCCCATTCTAGCGGTCCTACCTTAGCCAAAAAGATTATGAGACTGGGTTATTATTGACCTACTATGGAAAAAGACTCATATGTCTTTGTAACAAAATGCCGCCAATGTCAAGTTCATGGAGATTTGATACATGCCCCAGCACAGGAGCTCCATCCTATCACGTCACCATGGCCCTTTGCCCAATGGGGACTCGACCTCATAGGTAAGATCCACCCCACATCATCTAATGGACACAAGTTCATTATCATTGCCATTGAGTACTTTACGAAGTGGATTGAAGCCATTCCTATGACATACATTACTGGCACACAGATTTCTAGATTTATTCTAAACTATATCATCTGTCGATATGGTGTCCCTCAGTCCATAATCACTGATAATGGCTGCCCATTTAAGAACCAAGAAGTCTGCCACCTATGTGATGAATTTCATATCCAACATCACTTTTCCACTCCATACTATCCACAAGGTAATGGCCAAGCGGAGGCATCTAACAAGACCATCATTAGAATTCTCAAGAAGACTGTCAATGATGCTGGTTGTGACTGGCATTTACAGCTTAACCTTGCCTTATGGGCTTATCGTACAAGTATCCGTACTCCCACTGGTGCTACCCCATATTCACTTGTCTTTGGGTTTGAAGCCATTTTTCCTATTGAGGTCGAGATTCCTTCCCTAAGGGTATCCCTGAAAGGCCACATTGATGATGAAGAGTACCGAGTGTCGAGACTCCATGAGCTAGAATTTTTAGATGAGTGAAGACAGAAGGCACTAGACCATCTTCAAGCATACTAGAATCGCCTTCATCGTAGCTATAATAGGAGGGTCTTGAATAGAAACTTTGACATTGGTGACCTGGTTTTAATGGAGAACCCAAAGAATCAAGCAGAAAGAGACAAACCAGGAAAGTTTGAACCTAATTGGTTAGGACCTTATATTGTCACAAAAGCTTTTGGATCAGGAGCGTACCAACTCTCTACTCCTGAAGGGGAACCATTGTCCTCACCAATCAATAGTATGCATCTGAAGAAGTTCTACGCATAGCTTCTAAAAGCCTTTGTCTTAATTAGCAAAAATACAAACAAATCAAAAAATCACAAAAAAATCGTTATCAAGGTGAAAACCTGGCAAACAGGCGTCTTGGTAACACCAAAAAAATTAGATAATCTAGAAAATAGTAAAGACAAATCATTCGTCCAATAGTGAAAACCACTTCGGTGGTGCTTTGGATAGGTATCATGGTGAAAACCTAGCAAATAGGCGCCATGTGTACTCAACTCTGCTCCTTTGTCTACTATTATTTTGTACATAGTCCACTTATCATTGTCTATAATGCACTATCCTGTACATAGCCCACTTCCCTGTACATAGCCCACTTCCTTGTACATAGTCCACTATTATGTCCATCACTTGTATATACCATTCATAATAAGTGGTAGTCCTTCCCATAACTTGGAATGATTGACATTGAGTGCATTTCATATCCCCCATCCTACCCTATTCATAATCAATTGGTCTTATACTCGACTGGGGGAAAACACTTGACATGTGTCATACTGGTTCTTACATTGGCTATATTGAAGACGTAAAACCATGGAAAACCCAAAAATATCGCAAAAGGACCTGAGAAAACACAAAAACATAAAAAAACTTCAAAAGGACAAAAAAAAATCAAAACATTCCGAAAAATCCAAAAACAGGGTCAGAGTCAGTCGCACTTGTCAGTCTTTGTCGTTTTTCGAACTACGTTGCCTCTGCGATTGGACGTAGGCAAGGCCATCTGCCAATGTGCCCCCAAGGCATTAGGTTAGTCCATTTAGGTTTGTTTGTATAAATTCTTGATTTAATCCATATGTCTATATGACAAGGTCATTGGTCGTGTCGAACTACGAGGTCTCTGCGTGTATAACGTAGGCAAGGCCATCAATCGATGAGCCCCCAAGGCTGCACTAGGTCAGTCCATTAGGGTTCGTCGCTTTCACTTTCACACACACGTCTTCTATTTGTAGTCAATCTTGTCGATCAAGTCAAGTCGAACTACGAGGTCTCTGCGTGTATAACGTAGGCAAGGCCATCAATTGATGAGCCCCCGAGGACTCACTAGGTCAGTCCTTTAGGGTTTATCGTCACACACAGTCAATTGTCAACACGTCATATCAAGTCATACATCAATCTGGTGAACAAGTCAGCAATGTCTCTGAGTGAAATCATACAACTTGTCAAACAAAACAATCAAAACAGATCAACTACAGTCTGCTACAGGATGTGTCCTTCTTGGAAATAGACGTTATCAAAACAATCAACCTATGTCTTATACAGGATGAGTCCTTCCTGCATAATTGATAAGGTCAAACATAGCCTTACACAGGTTATCACATCAATGGCATCTGACTCAACGTCTTATACGATACATGTCTTTCTGAAACCAGGCTTTGTCATGCCTTATACAGATAGTCATAACATCGAAACCAGACTCACTGTCTTATTCGGTATGTGTATCTCCTGCAATCAGGCTCTATATATCAACAAATCAAACAAACAAATCATGTTTTGGCAACTATTTTTTTGGCTTATTGACTTTATGGCTTGTTTATCTTATCATTTATCTTGTATTGATGACTGGGATTCACGTTACTAGCTTTCTCAAGGATGTCCCATGAAGGATTTAGAGAAGCAATGATGTATCAAAATTCTATTTTCTTTGGCTGCTGTCTATCGAATATCTTTTAAAACTTGATTTTTGAGTCATGTTACTAGTTTCCTCAAGGATGTCCCATGAAGGATTTAGAGGAGCAATGATGTCTCATGACCCATCTTTTCTTTTGTTTGTTGTCTGTGGTTTGTCCTGACAAAAAGACTGGGGCAACTTGTGCCCTTAGTATGATTTAATGACAATCCTTGTCTGCGACTGTCTGTTAATAGCAAGTGGATGACCTTGCACACCTTGATCTATGTCATATCATGGTGTTTTTCTCCATTTGTATTAGTCCCGCCCAATGATGATAAAGTGCAATACCTTTTGTGATATGGCAGAATATTGAAGATTCCTAATACTAACATCTATCTTCTATTTTTCATTCTTTGTCGATCTTTCTTTCCACACTAACAGTTCTTCTTTCTTGCATTATGACGAAGTCCTGTGACACAAAATGGTGTACATCATCCTGCATCAACATACATGTTAGAAACATACTTACATATAACCATATTTTACATCTAAATCATCATGGCATAATAGACAATAATCATTAAAAACAATACATATTATAAGCATTTCATGTACAAAGCAACTGTAAATACGTGCATCACATTACATACATATAACATCACATCGCATCTCATAATCATATAGGATCATACATCATATAGAACCATGCATCATGTAGGATCAACATTATCTCATTAGCTACATAAACATCATAAAATACATATACTCATCCATCACATAGGCATATCATATAAACATCACATGTATAAATAAAGACTGCATAATCCATACATAGAAATGCATATCATGAGAATCGCCGCCAAAATCATATATATATATATCGCTCAAATGTGTCACATCACAATGTCATAATGTATCAAAAATACATGGAAGCCCGCAGGCTATAAAATCAAAATACAGTGTCTCGACAAACAGTACCCCCTATCCTGAGCTGCCATTGCCATCATGCCGGGAGTGTGTGGGAGAATGGTGATGCGACCCTGATGATCTCTGCGCTGAAGGAGGTCTGTCATATGGCCCTGCTCTGCGTGGCTGATCCACCCCCTCTGTGCTGACTGTCCGAGTGTGGGTCCTGGTTTGGGACCTGCTACTGTGTGCAGCTGAGAAATTGGGAGCTCGTCTCTCTGGTGGAATCTCTGCCTCATACAGATCTCGATAATATCTCTCCCTCTCTCCAGCTTTGACCAACTCTCTGGAAAACACACCTGATGGTCCTGTGCATAATGCTCCGAGCTCTGTGAACCTCTGCTCAGTCTCCTTCCGTCGGGCTATGGCCTGATCCCTATCCATGAAGGCTCTATCTCTCTCCACCTGATAGGCATCCCTCTCGGCCATCAACACTCTCATCTAATCCTCCAAGGAGGCAACCTGGGCTCGCAATGTATCCATGTCTGGATCCTCCGCCCCTCTCTCATCCTGTCTGGCCCTGTCTATCCCATCCTCCTCCTCATTGAGCTCCTCCAGGATCTGATCCTGGATCTCTCTCTCGTGATCATCATCCTCATCATTGTCCTCCTGGTAGGCACCTAGCAACCCAAGGGCATCAACCTCTGCCTCCTCTCCAACTGCCTCCTCAGCACCTCCCTCCTCTCTACCTGCCTCCTCGGCACCTACCTCCGCCTCTGCTGGGATATCTGGGATGTCTGGGATAACAGCCTCTATCGGCTGCTCCTCCTCACCACCTCTAGCCACATCTAGCATAGCCACACCCTCCTCTCCTCCTCCCTCCTCTCGGATCGGTGACAAGGTTGGCCCTCGTCCCCTCCAACCATGCCTCCCTCTCCTACCTCCATGTCGGCCACCTCTGCCATCATCCCCTCCATCACCATGGCCTCCTCTGCCTCCTCGGCCTCTCCCTCTACCTTGTCTACCTCGTGGACCTATACCACGCCACTCTACCGGTGCTGGCTGCCCTGGATCTGTCATGGGAATTGGCCTGTGTACTACCCACCACTGATCATAAGTTGGAGTGGTCCCTAGATTTGCTGGTCTGTCCCTCCATCTCCATGGAAGTGCCTATAAACCATTAATATCTGCCTCTGCAGTGGCGACTGGAATCTCTGGCCCCCATAGCAGGACCTCTCATGATGACCGAGCAAACTCTGCTCTCCCTCAAGGTACATCCTGTACCTCTCCAAACTGTCTCAATACCTGGTCTGGCAACTACCGCTCTATAATATGTACATGAGACACTGTCCGTCCCACCAGGTACTGTGCCTATCGACAAAATGGCAAGTGCTCCCCCTCATCTGACCACTGCTCGTAGCCCAGGTATGGTCTCCATGTGAACTCCTGCATCGTGTCTATGGCATGTCTAAAGTAGCCTGTGTCCCCAATATGATGTTGTGTGGTTTCCCCCGCATAACGGAAGGCATATGGAGCTCTGTGAGGTAAGTCTACTATAACAGGTGGTCTGAAAATAGCAATATGCTCCCACACCCATACCATCAGGAGCGTGGTACCGAAGCTCATCAACTATGCCTCTCTATAGGCAATATCATGCAAGTGGAAGTACAACATCCCTAGCACACAGGAACCCCAGGCATATACAACTCAGCGCTCGAGCATGCCCACTAACATCTCCCCCCATCCCACAGGGAATCCATGACCTCGGCGGTCAGGCAGTACAATACCACCTATCAATGTCGCTACTAGATAGTCTAACTATCTATACCTCTGGGCCAATACTCGCCACCTAATCTCATAATCATCAACCCCTAGCTGTCTAACATCGGCATGGGGATAATATCTAAACATCTCAATGATACCCCTCTGAGTATCATAGACCACCCGTGTCCCTCTAATAGGCAGTCTCAATATCCTATATACATCCTCTAAAGTCACCGTGGCCTCTCCAGTCGGTAGGTGGAAGGATGATGTCTCAGAATGCCACCTCTCACATAACGCTATCAATAATCCCTGATTTGCCCGAATCTGGGGCATATCGGTCACATGCAACAAACCCAAATGCCATAGAGTCCATCGCTCAATCGGCCGCAAACTGTCTCTGAATCGAAATGTTGTGGGTCTAACCTCCCGTGTATAAATAGGGTCTAATACAACCTGCAACAACATTATACATGCCTCATGTTAGCCTGAATCATCTATTCTAGTGCGAAATGACTGTTTTAACATAAAATGCAAATGTGTCATTATTTTTCACATGCGTCATTCTTTTACACATGCGTCGCTTTTTCACAAATGCGGTTCACAAATTTCGTATGCGTCATTATTAAGAAAATGCGGTTCATATTAATCAAATGCGTCACAAAAAAACCATTTGCATTGCAAACCATCAATTGTGTTTCTGGATACACATATGCGGCTATAAATATGCACATGCGTTTCAAAAATTCAAATGCGTATCGAAAATAAGCAAATGCGTATCGAAAATAAGCAAATGCGTTTGACCGCTAAACCTATTCTAAATAACCGGCGTAAACTTTCAAATGCAGTTTTCTGCATACATATGCGTCGTTCGCGCATACATATGTGGTTCAAAATTAAAAATGACACATAACTAAAAATGCATTAAATGTCTTAAAATACGCGCAAATTAAAAAATTTCAAAAGGAAAGTTTTAGGTCCATACTGGGGGGTCCGCACCGGCTGGTCTCTGGTATGTCCGGATCCTGTATGCGCAGTGATGGGTGGATAGAACTGGAGACATCGTCGCTATCAATCCAGAGCAAATTTTCAAATCTCAAAGCTAGGTGGGTGCAAATGAATAGTTTTTCACCCCAATTCAAATATATACCTAGGGCTTAGGTGGCATTTCTTTCCTACTAGCCATGTAAATTTCCATTTTCTATCATCCCGTACCCGTCCCTCCCATTTCTGAACCCAATTCCGTCAACTGCTTTGCATTTCTGCCTATCTACTGGACTAATCAGGAGCATTTCCAAAATTTTCTGAACATTTCAGAAATTTGTCAATTTTCTCGAGGGGGCATACCCTCACCTATTTTACACTGGAGCATGACTGGGGCATATTTTTATCGATTTTCTTTGACACAACGCCTAAACGACATTGTATCAAAGAGGGGCAAATGTAGACACTGAAATTTGGTTTAGGCCTGCGATTTCCATATTCTTCATTATTTCTATTATTCACGGTCATGATTAAATAATGTCAACTATTTAATTAATTCATCTTCTATTAATTCTTCTATTAATTAAATAATATTAATTATTTAATTAATTCACACTTTTCTTTATTCTATCTGATTAATTAAATAAACGCTTTTTATTTAATTATGTTACTAATTAACCTTATCCTTCTTGTCAAATTAAATAAATTCTTATTTAATTTACTCTTTATCATATTTCAACTATAATTAAATAAATTCATTATTTATTTAATTATTCATTTAAAATCCCTTCATCATTTAATTAAATAAATATTATTTATTTAATTATTCTTCGAATATCGAGTCTTGAATTAAATGAATTATTTAATTCATTAATTCTATTTTAACATTCCTCTATATTTTAGATAATTATGTGAGTTATCTAAGTATTCACTTTTACTCGACTCGACATCTATTTTAATCGTTCAGTTAACTATTGATTTGATGTCTGAGTGCTGTCTCGAGTAATCTCTTCGGATTAGTCAATCGTCTTCTAACTCATTTGCGTGCACATGCATATTAATTAAATATTATTATTTAATTAATTAAGTGTTGTGCGCTCGAACAGAGAGTCGTTATAATCAATCTTCATCTTTTTCATGCAAAGATATTTCGAATGTTTTCGAATGCCAAACTGAAGATTAAATCATTTATTTAGTCTTTAATTCTATCAGTTAACAGAATGCATGTCTAATCAGTCGATCTCAACCGTCAGTTGATCTTTCAATCTTGACCTGTCATTCGAATAATCAATTTTCTATAAATTGATTTGTCATTCTTCATTCCAATCTCTCTCGCGAATTTTATAACTTTTGAGAGAACTTTGTCTTGAATCTTCGATATTTTGCTAATCACTATCTTAGGCTATACTTGCATGAACTTGAAAAATTTGAGGGCAATTATACTACACAAGCAAAATGGAGAAGGGCAATCGAGATGAATCATGGAAATACGTTTGAAAATTGGTGAGATTGTTCTAGTTTTAATTACGTTTTTACTTTCCCATGTTCTTTGTTGCTTAATGAATGAATTTTCATTTTAGATTTTAGTATTGTGTGCATGTGTGCTTCTGATCTTCTTTGTTGTCTATTGTGCAAAGCTTTTATTTGGCGTTACAGGCTTGTCATAGATACATCCGGCTATGTAGAGGGGACCATTGAGAAAATATTTAAGTATATCCTTATAAGAGAAAGCAATGTCAAGAAAATTCTTAGGTCGTACCTTACAAGGGATGACATCTATCGTCTCTACCATTTCATCTATAGGATTGACATTGATACCATTATTTAGAATAGAATCATTGTTTTCATCATCTGTATCAACAATCACATCATTCTTTGTAGTTTCACTTGCTTTGGAAAATAAAATATTATGTTTGGGAATTGGGTTGGTGAAATTTTGCAAGTTTTGGTTAGGAGGTACGACAAACTTATTTCCTTGATCACTAAAACCTCCAATGGATAGATGACTAAAATTAATGAGGTCTTGTACAAGATGTTTAAGACACTTGCAATGTTGTATGTCATGTCCATTTTATTGATGATAGTGGCAATAAGCATTTTATATAAAGCTCAAGGGTAAAGGCTTATTAGGGTCAAGTGTTTTGATGGGTGGTAGGGTAATCATTTGTTGTTCTAGAAGTTACGACATTATGTTATGAAGGGTATTGGGCAAGGGAGTGAATTGTCTTTTGGGGTCTCCATAACTAAAGGGGCTTGTGGCTTTGATAATAGCTACTTGGTTATTAAAATTTTTAGTTGGTTCTTGAGGGGTATTGAATTTGAAGGAACCCTTTATTTTGTTTCCTAAAAGGTTGGGCATGATTTTGGTTTTGGGGCTCAGATCTCTCAATTTGGCTAGAAGTGGACCCTGTATCTTGATTGCTAACTGAATTTTGATAATCATGGAGGGCAGTGCACAGGTGCATGAAGGATGAAAATTTCATCATAGTCAACTTGTCTTGGATTTTACTTTACAAAATTTCTATGAACATCTTTTGAAGGTGTGGGTCGGGGACCTTGACATTGATTTGGGAATATAGCAATTGATAGCATGAGATAAAATTAGTTATCTTTTCTTCTTCTTTTTGATTGCATCTCATCAAATTGGCCAAGGTCATCTTGGGAGTCATATGCACTTGGAAAAAATTTAGAAATTCCTCGACAAGTTCATTGAATGAACGAATTGATTTGTCTAGTAAGGAAGAGAACCATTCCAAGGTAGTATCTTTCAAAGACCTAGGAAAACTTTTTGCTAACAATTTATTGTTAAGGAAAAAGTCACTACATAAGGTAGTGTAGGAATTAACATGGTTAGAAGGATCTCCCTTCCTCCATATTTCTCAAATCTAGTCACCTCTACACCTTGTGGAATTAGTGTCCATAATATCTCCAAGGAAAATGGACTAATTTTAACATAATATGTAGGTGGACCATTTTGATTTTAGTTTGTGGTTGAATTTTTCTTTTGAAGGGATGAAATAGTTTGGAAACATTTTTTTATTAGAGGCTCATTGATTGTGTTATAAGATGGAAGTGAAAGTGGTGATGGAGTGTATGTGGTCGTAGGAAAAGTGAATGGAATTCTTATAGGTGGTAAGGTAGGAGATATAACTTGTGATGCCACATAGGAACTAGGGATGCTAGCAGGAATACCTAGGGAAGGAATCACATTACTAACTTGTTGCATTGTTGTTGTGACTTGAGGGTTGGTGTAGGTAGGTATTGAGGAAATTGTTGTGGGAGGAGGAATTTGAGTTCCTCCTTGACTTGTAACATTGTTTGTTGAGAAAGGATAACTAGTGGTTGAGGGAATATGTTTTCCAAATATTTTAACTATGTTAAATTGCACAAGGTCAAGGCTATCTTCACTTTCAAGCATGTGGTGAATTTTTTCTATTGTAGGAATTGCAATGGTTGAAATGTTTTCAAGGCTTATTTGATGTTGTAAGTTTTCTAGGTCCGCATGAATTTCAATTATGTTTACTTGTGGGATGTTTTCATTCCTTGGTTCTATGTGTATGCTACTTGAAGGAAAGGAGTTTCTAAGGGTGTTATCCATTCCTAGTGTACTAGTGTCAATACTAGGAGTGGAAGCTCTAGATAACCCAAGATCCATAATGATTGTGCTATTGCAGGATGACATGAGTCTCAAACTTCTTCTCACTATGGTATTAGCAATATGACACCAAACACTCATGCAAAGGATACTAAATGCGAGGTGAATGAAAATGCAATGTAAGCTAAGAACAATGAAACACTTATAATTGAACTTCTAGAAAGTGAAATAGAAATGCATAAACAACAAACAAAAAATCAGAAATTGAACTGTAAATGCTTGAAAATGTAGTGAAAATATGCAAAGGGACTGATTTTCCCTAGGTGGTGAATGAGTCCAGGTACTAATTTTTTTGAATTTTTTTTGAATTTTAGAATTTAATTTTATGCTTTTTATAGTTTCTAATGCAAATCTAAGATGGAAATGAATTTTACTAATTTCCAATGAAATTAGATGCAACAATGCAAGCTAAATGAGCTTTTCACTAATGAAAATTTTGAAACCCTAGAATGCAAATTAACTAATGAAAAACCTAATGTAATGTTAATGCAAGATAAATATAGGATGTAAATGCACTCCAAATAAGAATTATTATGATCTAAATATAGGTTCACCAAAATGAAAAGAGGAAAAAAGTGGGGGCTCTCTTTCACTTCTAAGGTTTTGGACCTAAAAGGAGAGAGGCTATTTCCTTACTCTTCACTCAAGAACAAACCCTTGAGATTTGAATGCAAAGGAGATTGAAATATTGCAAAGGGATGTCCTATGGGATGAATAATATCTAATGAGGGGTTCACCACCAAGTGTAAACTTGGAAAAGACAATGAAATGGAAAACATAGTGTGAAATGCAAACTAACTCTAAATGACCTTAGAAAGTGAACAAAATGTAATAAAAAGCTATGAAACTGAAAGTGTGCACCTAAAAGACTGAAGAAGATAGAAAGGAGGTCTAGATCACTAAAAAATCTGCTATTGATGTTAACTGGGACTCATTCGCCAAGCTGGGTGAATCTATCAAATTTTCCAAGAAAATGTGTAGGAACAAGTTTCAGCCAAAAGGGTATCTAGATATGTAAAAATATCTGTCAGGCCTGTACAGTGGAACTCATTTTCTAGTAGTGGTGAATCAATCCACTTCTACTTTTCTGGAAGTTCTGAACTAGATTTTACACCTCTCGGTCTTCTCTACTCTTCTTGACTGGTTTCTAGATCCGAAACTACAAATTGCAACCTATAGACCTTCTCCAAGCTTCTCGAAGGCTTCATGACAACCTTGAAAATTTTGGGGATTTGACAAATTTTCTCCAACTTGGCTTCTCGGTAAATCTATAGCCTAGCCCTACAAATCACACACAAGAAGAGGGAAAAGTTTTTTGGGGGTTAGTGAAGAGGGGTTTGCCTTGGTCAAACCCCTTGTGGGTAATTAAACATTGAAATGAAAGGGAATATAAAAGGAGAATGATGAATGAAGAAAAGATAATTTTGCAACTCACTAAACCCTAGCAATATGATGCTATTATTATGCTTGAAATGGCTGCAATGGATGTGATTCTTGAACCTAGCTTGAATGATGTTGATCTTGCTTTAAACACTTGCTTGGATCATGAACTCTACATCACAATTGTTAGCACAATAATGAACATGAAGAATGCAATATTTGACATGATGAATGACACTTGAATAATGCTCTTGAATGCTTGATAATTTTCCCTTAAAATGCCTTGCAAGCTCTTGTGAATACTCAAATTCTCTTGTGAACTCTCTAAATGATCTCTTGAATGCTAGGTATGAATACTTGAATACTTGGGATGAAAATGAGTGAAAAAACCTTGTATTTATACTTAATTATGCAAGAATTACTGAAATTACATCACTACAAGCTGACATCAGATCTAGGAGAATAAAATATTGCCAAAAATTTGAATTAAATTTGAATTTTGGTCACATTGGACTCATCTGCACAAGCTAGCGAATGAGTCCCATCACACATAATGTATGGGACCAAAAATGGAAAATGCCTAGAAATATATGAAACCTACATCGGGGTCAAAAAGACCTAGGTTGGACTCATTCACCCAAGGTGGAAAATGAGTCCCAGATAATAAATCTAGGCCACACAAGCCAAGAACACGTGAATTATGATTAGTCAATGATTGGTGACAAGATTATCCTTGAAAAGATGCAATAAATGAGGCTTGTGGATGCAAGATGGGGCCAATTAAAGCATAAGAAATCCTAATTATTAATGACAAGCCTAGAGGAATGTGAAAGTGTATTACAACACTTTACAACACTCCAAATAAGGAAATATTAATGTTGATTATGATTAAAATTATGTTTATTATGTTTAGTTAATTGATAAAACCCTAGAAAAGTGTGAAAGTGTGTTAAAACACTTCACAACACTTTAGCAAGGAACCATTAAATTCCATTAATTCACAAGGGCCCAAGACCTAATGTGAGTGTGTTATCCACATTAAAACACTAAATCAAGGCAACATTAAGCCAAAATCCATGAGGACTCAAACAAGTGCAAAAATTTCAAAGGACCCTTTTTTTGACATTACAAGACGTTACAAAATAGACAATCAAGATCGAAAAGAGACCAGAGGTGATCAACGACCGAGATTCAAAGATGAGAAAGTGGATGAATAATGATCAAGTTAAAAATTGGAAATCAATTAATTCATGAGGAAGGAATCTTTGGACAAGTGGAGGCACAAACAATTTTTCCAAATTATTTATTTAAAGAAAAAAGGCAAGTGGGAGAAAGTGGACATTTAATTAAAATGATTTATGGAATCAATTTTAATTAAATGGGAAAATGGACATGAGACATAAATAATTAATTTATGTTAATTATTTAATGGAGGAAAGGAATGTAATGAGATAATTAAATAATTTCAACAATTATTTAGTTATTGAGGAATGGGAAAGGTCAATGAATAGACAAATAATAACGATTAATATTATTTGACAATAGGCGAATGATAAAAGAAGAATAATTAAATAAATAATTATTTATTTAATTATTGAAGAAAAAAGGAGGTGTTAGTTGGACAATTAATTTTATTTAATCAATCAAGACAAAATAAAGGTTAGGAAGTGAATTAATTAAATAATTAAAAATTATTTAATTAATAGAAGAATGTGATCAAGAATAATTAAATAATTAAAATTATTTAATTATGTGGAGATGGAGACCAAGAAAAATGACGCTCATAGACTAAGACACTTTTCAGTGTCTAAAAGCTCTCCTCAACTTCTTGTCTATCCTTGGGCCTCGATTCAACTTTCTTAGGTGTAGAAGGAAATTGAATCACATATTCCTATTTACTTTGTTTTGGATGAAATGTAACAAAAGAAGGCTTAGTTTCTCTAAAACAAACACTTCTACTATGTATTACCTTTTGTACAATAGGATCCCAAAGCTTGTATTCTTTCACACCATAACTATATTCAATGAATATACATTTCACAACCTTGTTCTCAAAATTTGTTCGCTTCTCCTTTGGCACATGTGCATATTCCTTGCAACCGAATACTCTAAGATTTCTTAATGAAGGCTTGTGACCCAACCATGCCTCTATAGGAATCTTATCAACAAGAGCTGATGTAGGAGACCTGTTAATCAGGTAACAAGCAGTGGCAACAACTTCATCCCAAAAACTTTGTTCTAGGCCAACACCACTCAACATACTCTTAGCCTTCTCCATCAGTGTCTTGTTCATTCTTTCTCCAACTCCATTCTGTTGTGGAGAATACAAAGTTGTCTTATGTATATGAATACCACAATCTTTATAGAATCTATGAAAATCATTAGTGCAAAATTCACCAACATTATCAATCCTCAAACATTTTATTTTCTTTCTAGTCTGCAACTCAACCATTGCTTTAAATTCTTTAAATCAACTGAAAACTTCAGATTTACTCTTTACAAAATATACCCATGTCCTTCTACTATAATCATCAATAAATGAAACATAATATGTGGATTTACCAATTGAAGGAACATCTACAGGACCAAATACATCATAATGAATAAGATCCAATACACCACAAGATTTATGAGAACTCGAATAAAATGAACATGGTTTTTTTTTCCATAAATGCAATGCTCACATAAATTGAATTCAAGATTACAATCAGAAAAACCTTCAACAATGTTTTTATTTTTCAAGGTCCTTAGACACTTTTCTACAATGTGGCCAAGTCTCTGATGCCATAACATAGTTTTCTCTACAGGTATCTTTTTCTTTGAAGAAAGAGAACCCTTGGGTACCCAAAAGCCATGACCATCTACTGAATGTGAAACCCTCACTTCTTCTACAAACTTTATTTTCACAAAAGTACTATTGCACTCAACAGTGCATGCATCAAGCTTATACAATGTCCCATATCTGACACCTCTAGTAACCACCATAGAACATCTAACCATCTTGCATCCTACATCATAAAATACTACCTACACACCCGCATCTATTAGTTTGCTCACAAATAAAAAAATTGTGCTAATCCAGGGATATGCAACACACCATTAATCTTTTTTATTCTACCATCAAGAAACCCGATTTTAACTTTACCATGGCCAACAATGTCTAAATGAGAATGATCACCCAAGAACACCTTACCTCCATCAAATTATTCATATTCACAGAACTAATCTCTATTAAAGGTCATATAAAAATATGAACCTAAGTCAATTAACCATGCATCATTACTTGCACAAGTTACCAAAGTTGCAATGAATGTGTCACCATCTTCCTTCTCAGACTCAAAATCATAATCAAATTTCTTATTTTTCTTCTTCTTTTCTTCTTTGCATTCCTTGCGAACATGTCTAGGCTTACCGTAGTTCCAACAAATAACTTTGGACTTTCCTAGAGATTTAGATCTCCCTTTGGACTTGGATTTTTCATGCTTCTCATTCTTCTTTCCTTTTTCCTTAGGTCTTCCAAAAACATTTAGGGCCTCCTTAGAAGTGATGGATACCCTCCTCATCTCTTTAGAAATAAAATAACCCACCACATCTTCAGTCTTCAATATAATAGAAGTACTCCCAATAGCCATAGCAAGAGAATCCCACGAATCAAGTAGAGAACAAAGAAAGATCTGACATTTCTCCTCATCCAATTTGACACCAACTCATGCCAATTGAGCCACCAACATATTGAATGCTTCTAGGTGGTCTATGATTCTTCCACCCTCTTCCATTCTCAAGGAATGCAACTTCTTCCTCAAGAAAATATTGTTCACCTAAAGATTTAGCCTGATACATCTCACCAAGCTTCTTCCATAGTTTTTGTGTAGAGGTCTCTTCATGGACATTAATTAAAATAGAGTTTTCCAAGCACAATCTGATTAGACCCTTGGCTTTATGGTCCATAACATCATATTGAGTAGCTTCAGTAGGATCTCTAGGCCTTGAAACATTCTCATCAACAAAACCCCATAGATCTTGATCTATCAACAGATCCTTCATATTTATCTTCCACATCTCAAAATTATTTCCAAAAAATTTCTCCACCTCTATTCTCCGTTATGAACTTTCCATCTGAATATTCCTACAAGAAGATCACAAAGTGTCTTCTACATAAGCTCCCACTCAAATCTGGATTAGTTCAAAAAACACAACAACCCACAACTAAAACCAAAGGTGATCAAGCTTTGATACTAGTTATAAGGAAGATAAGGAATTGGAATGACTTCCTACACTAATCTTGAGAGGAGAAAAATGAAAAAAATGAAAGATCTTTAATAGTTACAAAAACATAAATAGAAATAAAAAAATATCATGCATACCATAGCACAATGATTTATGTGGGGAGAACCATTTTGGGAGAAAAACTCCACATTCCAAAAGCCACCCAATATATTATTCAAAAACCAAAAGATTACAATATATTTGTAGAGAAAACTTCTCACAGGAGTATCACCACCAGAGATCAAGAGACAACATGACCACTATCAGACTCTCAGAATACACCACAATCTACATACATCCTAGCTGCTTATAATTTTTTTTTTGGAAACTTCTATAATTAGGGTTTTATAAGATCATTTTTCATTTGACACGTTAGCAAAAAATCCTTCACATGTTAGTGGGAAAAAACCTTGATGTGTAAGTGGGAAAAAAACTTGGCATGTTAATGGAAAAACCTTGACATGTCAGCGAAAAAATAATAATTCAGGGCGATGCCCTAAATCCCATATCTTGTTATGAGTGTACAATATTTGCATGATCAGTGACCACATACCAACATACATCCTATCAACAATAAACCATATATAATTGCAAGGTTGAGACACATTTTCCCAATAGAGACTTCATGGGAAAAACCTCATTAAATAGGTATCATTGCATTGAAAATCCATAAAAGCTACTGAGAATTCTCCCGCATCCTCTATTGGATCCCCTCTTCCCCCATATTTGTTAAAAATTGGTATTTCAAAGTTCTTGGGGAAAGGTATCATAGATAATATTTGATCAAAGGGATATGGACATACATCTTGGAGATCATAGCTCTTCTTTGGCTTTCTGATTTGGAAGTTTGATATTCTTTGGTTGAGGGTTTACATTTGCATGCTTATGTCATTAGTTAATGTACTTGATTGAATATTTTGTGTTATATCTTTGTTGTCCTATAAAATTTGTTTGGTCATAAATGGAGTGTTGTGTAGGTATGGAGCCTTGATGACCATGTTTTGTGTAAGGAATATTAATTCCTTGTCATGTATTATAGACATGTTGAGTTTGTGGTACACCCTGATATTGATTTTGATGTTCTCCTTGGGATTGATTGTGTGGAACTCCTTGATATCAATTTTGAAGGATACCATGGTATTTCATTTGAGGTACACCTTGTTGTTGTGGAATAGGATTTTGAATTTGGGTTTGTGGAATAGCATGTTTTTGTGTTTGGGGTATACCTTGTGTTGTAGATTATGAGTACGTTGGTAGTGCGTTTGGGGTACACCTTGATGTTATGGATTTTGAGGAGTACCTTCATAGTGTGTTTGGGGTACACTTGATGTTGTGGATTTTGACTACCTTGGTAGTGTGTTTGGGGTACACCTTGATGTTGTGGATTTTGAGGAGTACCTTGTTAGTGTGTTTCTAGTACACCTTGATGTTGTGGATTTTGAGGAGTACCTTGGTAGTGCATTTGGGGTACACCTTGATGTTGTGTATTTTGAGGAGTTCATTGGTAGTAGGTTTGGGGTACACCTTGATGTTGGTAATTTTGAGGAGTACCTTGGTAGTGCATTTGGGGTACACCTTTATGTTGTGGATTTTGAGGAGTACCTTGGTAGTCCATTTGGGGTACACCTTGGTGTTAATCCCGAGGAATACCTTGATGATGTGTTTGGGGTATGCCTTGATGTTGTTGATTTTGAGGATTACCTTGGTAGTGCATTTGGCGTATGCGTTGATGTTTGATATTTTGTTTTGATTTCCCTTGTTGGTATTGTTTTTTTTATTTTAAGGGTCATAATATGATGTTTTTTATGGAATGTATTGTCCTTCTAATGGGATGTTACCTTGTTGGTCCACTATATGTTGTGGTGGTCTTGTTGGAAGGCTTCCAATGTTTTGCATAGTGTTGTGTGGTGGATTTTTTTGAATTGAATTTCCTTGATATTGTTGAGCTACCACTACTTTCTCAATTTGTGATGGTTTCCTATACAATGGGTTATCCATAGGTTGTGGTTTAGATTGATCATTGTTTTGTGAGAAAAAAGGTGGTATCTTGGGATCCACCATTGGTTTTGGTATCTATCTAATCATTGTTTGGTCTCCTAATGGAATGAGATTAGGTTCCTTAAGAATTTCCACATTAAATTATATGTGTAGTTTGGCACCACTTTGTGCTAGTGTAATGAAATACGAGTTTGTGTTCTTCCCAAGCATTTTGTCCATAAGTTTCTACATCTTAAGTTCTTGGGAGTACTCTATGATTTTTTCATTGGTAAGTTCCTCATCACTATCATATTCTTCTATGATGAAATTTTGAGAACTAGGAGGTTGGTTTTGTCTATAAACTCTTTCTTGATGTCCAACAATTATTTCATCCTCACTAGGTTGTTGATTTTGTTGAGTTTTAAATGTGGGTGGTCCTTTAAGAGTTGAGAGTTCATTTGGATCATAAACCCATGGTTGAGATTCCTCATTAGGGGTGCCTATCTTTGGTGCACTAGAACTAATCTTGTTGGCTTCAATTTTCCTTTTGTATTGAGATCTCGTTGTAGTCATAAACAAGCTCAAGACCTTGGTAAGTTTTGTGATAACTAGTTTATGAAAATGGGATGGTGTTTTATTTTTGATATTTTTTGCTAAAATGACATATGAAGATGATGTTTGAAAACCTTTTGATCAAATGTTTTTGATGGTTTGATATGGATTACATTTTTGATGCTCAAGACCCTAGGATAAGAGTATCAGTGATTTGTTGAATGTTTTGATATGACACTAATCTTAAGATGCAAGGTGTACAAGACTTGGACTAATATTTTTCTCTATATTTAGAGGATGTGTAGATTCTTTCATTTAACTAGATATGAGGTTGCAAGAAAAGGTTGATGTTAATACCTTAGAAAAATAATAGCAAGAGGATAATCCAAGTTGTGTTTGATATGTGTCTTAAAACCTAGGTTGATGTTTTAATTTTTTGATGGATGTGAAAAGATGCTAATATGATTTTTTGAAGTTCTGATTGTTTGTGTTTTAGAGTATGATGGATTAACCAATTTTAGACCAATTTTGATATGCACTAGAATGCATGACAATAGAATTTTCTATTTAGGATAGTAGCAACAATTTTTTGGATGATAATGTTGGCAACACAAGGGCAAACAACTAAGAGGGGGGTGGTGAATCAGTTGTCACAGAAATTCAAAACTTACTAATCTTATAAACTTTATTCTTAGATCTAATCAATAACCATGAAAGCATAAATCAACACCACATCAGAAAGAAACATAACACCAAGATTTTTTATGTGGAAACCCTGTTAGGGGAAAAACCATGGTGGAGGTTAGTCCATAAGATTATACCCTATTAAAAGTATAAAGAAATGTGAAATGGGAAATGTACTTGCATTCAAGTGCACTGCCTAGATCTCACTGCTCAATTATAGAAAGGAAGACTCACTATCTTAAAAAAATATTTAGAGTACATCCACAAGATTTTGAACTGAGAAAATAGCATCTACTAATGCCTGATTACATTTCTAGTTAAGCACATGAGCACTTCTTCACACTTTGCTTCTTCCTTCGAATGATTAGGACATTATTCGTACATAGGACTTGCACACTTTCCATACTCATGCCTTCAAATGGAATAAAAAATTGCTTATATATATCCGCAACAAGAGATTACATCGCTACATGTCGGCCTCAATAAAATAATACAACATATGCAAACTGTCGGCCCAAAACAATAGATAAATTTCAATGTGAATCAACCAAGGTTAGCCACAACATAGTGGAGACCCAAAATAAAATACTCAAACATGAAAAAACTTCAAACAGTTATTCCTCGAAGATCCACAACATGCTACAATACCTTGTTGGCCAAGAACATGAAAAACATGAACACACAAGATAAAATCTCCAATCGTGAGCACCACGATCAATGCGGGCATGCAACATAGATAGAGCATGATCTAGAAACATCCACAAACATTATGAATCACTAGAGAAGCATCTATAACAATTGAACCTACTAGAATCACACCATCTTCATTCAAGAACACCAATTGAAGCAATAAAATGACTGTCAGAATAGAACTGCTCATAACTCAATCAAATCTTCACGCGGATCTCTAAAACTTAACATGGATAAACTAGATATACTAAAAAAAAAACCCTTTAATCCACAACCTCTGATCATCAACGTACTAAGCTCCCCAATAGACTGAACTTCACTTCACCACTGACAACTTGCAACCTATTTCATTACAATTTTCTCAATATCCTCAACATATATAACTTATAATGACTTCAAGGACAATAGTGTTGACATCAATGAAAACCACATATCAGAAACACAACCGCAACATTCAACAATCTCGCCCTTTGGCATTGATGGCAACACATGATGTGAAAAACACCATCATTGCAACTATCTTTAGCACTTTCTCCCCCTTAGGTTCTAACTTTTTTCTCCTCAACTCTTTCACACAACTCTTCTCCCCACATGATTCTTCTCCCCAAATAATTCACATTTTTTCACATGACTCTTCTCCCCCTTTGAAATTAATGATAAAGATCTATTTTCTCCACGCAAGCTCTAAATCACATATCTAAACATCTGACTACTCCCCTTGAGTAGAAGCCACCACAACATCAATCTGAATGAAGATATGACTATGAAATGCATGGATTGATGTAATTCAATGCATCTTAGTTCTAATTAGGAGGGGTAATCACCCCTAGCTTCCCTCTAAGATACTCAAAAGTATGCTTAGGAAAAGGCTTGGTAAAAATATCTACAATTTGTTCCTTAGAAGGCATTTACTCGAATCTGACTTCCTTTTCACTCACCTTCTCTCTCGAAAAGTGAAACTTGATAGATATATGCTTGGTCTTTGAATGTAGCACCAGATTCTTAGAAATGTTAATTGCACTTGAATTATCACAGAATATAACAATAGGTTCATCATATACAACTATGATATCTTTCAACATCTGCTTCATCCATAATACTTGAGTACAATTATTAGCAACAACAATGTATTTTCCTCTACAGTAGATAAAGAAATGGCATTCTTCTTTCTTAACCATGAAATCAACTTCCTACCCAAGAAAAATGCACCACCACTAGTACTCTTTTTGTCATTCACATCACCTTCCCAATCAGCATCAGTAAAAGCACTCAAGGTAATATCATCATCTTTAGGATACCACAACCTAAAATCAACTATCCCCTTCAAGTATCTGAAAAATCATCTTCACAACAGTTACATGAAATTCCTTAGGATCAGCTTGAAATCTTACAACAATGCATACAACATTCATGATATCTGGTCTAGTTTGAGTCAAATAAAGCAATCCACCAATCATCGATCTGTATCTAGTTTTATTTTATTTCATATAATCATCATCTTGTGTCAACTTGCATCTGGTCACCATAGGTGTACCAACTAGCTTTGAATCTTCCATACCAAACTTCTTTAGCAATTCTTCCACATACTTGGACTGAGATATGAAGATCCCTTTATCTAACTGAGTAATTGGAAATCCCAAAAATAATTTCATCTCACCAATCATAGACATCTCAAACTCATTCTACATCTCATCAAAAAACTTCATGCACAAACTATCATCTCCTCCAAAAATGATGTCATCAACAAAGACTTCAACAATCAAATATTTATCATGATCAATCTTGAAATACAGATTACTATCAATAGTACCTTTATTGAATCCAAGCTTCAACAAATACTTGTCCAATCTAGCATACCATGCTCTTGGGGCTTGCTTAAGTCCATACAATGCTTTCTTCAATCAGAAAACCATATCTCCCTGATCAGTCAATTGAAATCCATCAGGTTGCTCAACATACACTTCTTCTTCCAATTTTCCATTTAGGAATGTTGATTTGACATCCATCTGATAAACCTTGTAGTTTTTGTAAGTAGCATAAGCAAGAAATAGTCTCACAGCTTCAATCCTAGCAAGAGGGGAAATTTTTTCTTCAAAGTCAATTTCTTCCATCTAAGAATATGCTTTACACACCAGTCTTGCTTTGTTTCTAATAACTTCACCTTGCTCATTCAGCTTGTTTCTAAAGACCCATTTAGTTCCAATTACATTTTTGTCCTTAGGTCTAGGAACAAGAATCCATGTATTATTCTTCTCAATTTTTTGTAGTTCTTCTTTCATTGCTTCCACCTAATGTTCATATTTGCATGCTTCATTGACACTATTAGGCTTGGTCTTTGAAATAAAACAATATTCTTCTACAATTTTTCTCCTAGGCTAAACACCTTTGTTCTTATCACCTATAATCTGATCTTCTGAATGATTTAGTCTTACATACCTTGGAGTCTTAGGATGTTCTTGAACTTCTGGCTCTTGTGATCTCTCTTTTGCACTTTCACTAGTTCCTTCCTCCTGATTTTCTTGATTCACCAGAATGATCTGAACTTGATTTTGAGTTTGAAATTTCTTTCCTATGACTGAACTATTATTTTGATCATCTGAATCATATCCATAGGGTCTAAATGGTCTAGCTATGTCTTCATCAACCTTGACATTTTCACTTTCAACTACTTTCCTCACTCTCTTGTTGTAGCACCGGTATGCCTTACTCTTAGTAGAATAACCAAGAAAGATTCCTTCATCACTTCTAGCATCAAACTTTCTTATATCTTCATCTCTTCTGATATAGCATTTACTCCCAAATATTTTGAAATATCTAATAGTAGACTTGTGACCAAACCATAGTTCAAAAGGGGTCTTACTAGTATCACCTTTGACTTGTACCCAGTTGAGAATGTAAACAATAGTACTCATAGTTCTCTCCAATAGATATGAGGAACATTTCCTTCCAGCGTCATAGTCCTAGAAACATCTTGAATTGTCATGTTCTTCCTTTCCACAACTCCATTTTTTTGAGGGGTCTGCGGGGCAGATAATTGTCTCTTTATCCCATGCACTTCACAGAAAAATTTAAACTCATGGAAAGTGAATTCACCACCTCTATTTGATCTCAAACATTTAATCTTCAAACCTGTCTCTGTCTCAACCATAGCCTTAAAAATATTGAACTTCTCTAGAGCTTCATATTTTCCCTTAAGAAAGTAACCCACATCAATCTAGAGTAATCGTCAATAAGTAACATGAAGTACATGTCTCCTTGTAAACTTCTGATTCTAGAAGGACCACAAAAATTAGTATGAACAAGCTCCAACACTTCATTTGATTTTTTTTTTGCTCAGAAATGAAATTCGATTTTGCTTCCCTAACTGAAATTCCTTGCATATAGTATTAGTAGGCTTTACCAACTTAGGAAGATCTCTCACTGCCTAAGTAGAACTTATCTTGATAATATTGTCAAATTTTACATGACACATTCTCTTATGCTACAACCAACTTTCATCAACTTGAGCAATCAAACAACTTTTACCAGTAGCATTCAGGTGAAGGATGTTACCTTTTATTTTTGTACTTGAAGAAATCACATTTCTAGAACTTCCCAATATTCTACACTTTTCATCCTTGAATTGAAGATTGTATCCCTTTTCAACCATCTATCCAACACTTCAGAGGTTATGCTTCAAACCTTCCACATAAAGAACATCATCAGTATTATTCTTACCATCAAGAGAAATACATCCTCTACCATGGATTACACCAACTTTTTCATCACCAAATATTACAACACCACCATCATACTTTTCCAGGCTCACAAATTTTCTTTTATCACCTGTCATGTGATGAGAGCATCCACTGTCAATCACCCATTCATATTTTCCTTCAACTTTGGCCGCTAGAGCTTTCTCCACATTTGAGTAACTAATAGATTCAATAGGTACAAGATCATTTTCCTTGATAGCAATAAATACCCATTCATCTTCACTTGCATTCCCTTTATCAGATTCATCATCTATCACACCCTCATTAGTAGAATAATAACACTTTCTTTGGAATCTAGGCTTTAGGTCTTAGCTTAGGAACTCTTTCTGGACACCTTGATGCAAAATGACCTATCTTATTGCAAGAAAAACATTTAATCAACAATTTTACTTTATACTTACCTCCTCCTCTGGCTTTCCTTTTGAAAATAAGTGCTTCAAGCTCCTCTAGTTTTCTCTCCTCTTCTTCAATCTCTCTCATTTCCTCCTCATACTTGAATAACTTTCTAGAAGAAATTTCTCCCAGATCATATCTTTTTTTATCTCTTCTAGAAGTAGTAGCTTTGAATGTAGATTCTATCTTAGGAAGAGCATCACCAAATTCACTTAACTCAAAAGCAGTAAGCTTACCAATCAACATATCTCTAGTTACATTTGTTACAGTTCGTAGCTCCTCAATAGCAGTATCTTTGACTTTGTATGTAGCAGGAAAGGATCTAATCACTTTACCAACAATATCTGATTCTTCCAATCATCCACCAGCACATCTGATACCACACACAAGTTCATTCACTCTTTGCATGAAAGAAGTAATGTTCTCATCATCACCCATTCTCAACATTACATACTTCCCTTTCAGACTTTGCAACTTAGAAATCTTCACATTAGCATCACCTTCATACAAAATTTCCAACTTTTTCTAGATATCATAAGTAGTCATCAGATCCATAACATTTGTCATCTTAGAATCAGTCAAAGCACTCAACAATGCTTCCTTAGCCCTGATATTGTACTTAGCTTCTTTAATCTCATCTGTAGTAGAAGGACCATTATGTGGAATGATATACCTATTCTTTGTAATTTTCCAGTAAGGTTCACCAATGCATCTCAGATGACACTCCATTTGAGCCTTCCATAGAGAATAATTTGTTCCATCAAATCTCAGACTATCCTTCTTGTATGTCACCATCCCGGATCACCTCAAGCTATTAAACTTCTTCCAAGGAACCTACTCTGATACCAATTGTTGGAAACACATGGGCAGACAACTGAGAGGGGGGGTGAATCAGTTGTCACAGAAATTCAAAACTTGTTAATCTTATAAACTTTATTCTTAGATCTGATCAATAACCATGAAAGCATAAATCAACACCACATCAAAAACACACATAACACCAATATTTTTCTGCATGGAAACCCTATTAGGGGAAAAACCACAGTGGGGGTTAGTCCACAAGATTATACCCTGTTAAAAGTATAAAGAAATGTGAATTGGGGAATGTACTTGCATTCAGGCACACTTCCTAGAGCTCACTGCTCAATTACAGAAAGGAAGACTCACTGTCTTACAAAAATATTTGGATTACATCCATAGAATTTTTAACTAAGAAAATAGCATTTGCTAATGCCTAATTACAATTCTCGTTAAGCACATGAACACTTCTTCACACTCTGCTTTTTCCTTCGAATGATTAGGACATTATTCGGACATAGTACTCACACACTTCGCATACTCATGCCTTCAAATGGAATAAAAAATCACTCATATATATCCACAACAAGAGATTACATTGCTACATGTCGGCCTCAATAAAATAATAAAACATATGCAAACGGTCAGCCCAAAACAATAGATAAATTTCAATGCGAATCAGCCAAGGTCGGCCACAACATAGTGAAGACCCAAAATAAATACTCAAACATGAAAAAACTTCAAACAATTATTCCTTGAAGATCCACAACACGCTACAACACCCTGTCGGCCAAGAACATGAAAAATATGAACACACAAGAGAAAATATCCAATCACGAGTACCACGATTAATGCGGACATGCAAAACATATAGAGCATGATCTAGAAACATCCACAAACATCATGAATCACTAGAGAAGCATCCACAATAATTGAACTTACTAGAATCACACCATCTTCATTCAAGAACACCAACTGAAGCAATAGAATGACTGTCAGAATACAATTGCTCATAACTTGATCAAATCTTCATGTGGATCTCTGAAACTTAACGTGGATAAACTAGATATACTAAAAAAAACCTTTAATCCACAACCTATGATCATCAATGTACTGAGCTCACCATTAGACTGAACTTCACTTCACCACTAACAATTTGCAACTTATTTCATTACAATTTTCTCAATATCCTCGACATATACAACTTCTAATGACTTCAAGGCAAATAGTGTTGACATGAATGAAAACCACATATCAAAAACACAACCACAACATCCAATAGATAATAGCTCTTTTTTCAAGGAAACTACGACCAAGTTTCTCAAAAGAAACTCTTTTGACAGTGACTATCATAAACTAGAGACAACAAAACTAGTTGATGTGATAAAAAGTGAGAAAACTTTGGGTCAACTGCAGTAATATTTGAGATAGTAGCAACAAATTTTATCAATAGCAACTTTGTTTCACTTGTTTCCAATTTGGTGATGGAATTTTTTTGGATAAGTTTGCAAGTTTTGAGACATTTGTTTGATCTGTTGATTTGAAAATTGTGTTTTAGATATGGAAAGTGATAAAACACGTCAAAAAATTTGTATAAACCATCTGTATGTTTCAATGATAAGAGGCCAAAATCAGCCTAAGTTTAAACTGGTAACTACATCAAAAACATTTTAGGCAATTTTATCCCTAAGGTCAAATTGGCCAATGACAATAAATTCAAGTCAACAACTTGGAAGCTCCTTCAACTCAAGGGTAGGGAAACCAAAAGGGATGTAGAAAATTAAGTCTTTTGACAGTGGACAAATAGGATCCTCCTAGAATGGAAGGATAACCCAAATCACCCTTTCCCTAGAAAGCTACAAGTAACTTATTCTAAGTCATAGATTTCTATCTCAACTCAAGGGAATTCATATTGTGAGTAAAGTATCTTCAGGTTACGGTGTGCATCCCTTGGACAAAAATTTGTCACCAAGTATAATATCTCAATAAATAAGGTGCCTTTCTACTCTAAGGTACATTTAGTCATTGCTTAAGGGACTGATGCATTGTTAGTGCACAAAAATCCTCCAAAGGCTTTAACCAACCCTACTAGGGGCACTTATACACAAGGGTGCATCCCCATTCAGAATGGAACTATTTAGAAAAGGCTAATTCTGGTTAAATCTTGGATTTCACCTAAATTATTTATATAGTGTCTCAAGGGAAACTCATCTTTGGGTTGCCTTCAAGTTCTCCTTTTGGGATGTATTTCCTAGGAAGGCCCAATCTAAAGGTAATGATGCAAAAAGGAATGTGAAACCCAAAGTGTTTCTTGTCACCCAGGATTGTCCAATGATACAGGGGGGAGAATACACACTTGGTTTTCCAAACACAGTGAACACGGTGAATAGTTTATAACAATTCGATTATAAGCCCAAAAATGAAGCATGTAAAGATAAAAATTCATTTTTTAGATGCACCAAATTCAAATATTTGAGACTTCAAGTAAGAAATGCCATAAACAATTTTATTGCAATCAAAAAAGATGAGTTGTTCATTTTTATTGCGCCAATAGAAAATGAGTTCGTTTTAAAAGCACCAAAGTAAATGTTTCAAGTTGCCTTGTTCATTTTTATTGTACCAAAATGAAGTGTGAGATTTGTAGGTTCTTTTTAGGTACACCAAAATGAAATGTGAAATCAATTTTAAATGCACCAAAAGAAAGTGAGTTCTTTTTATGAGCACCAAATGTAAATGTTTTAACTAAAAATTCTTTGAAAATTAGAAGGCCTTAGACCCTCAACTCTGCAAGTAAACAATTAGTTATTCACATGAAAACATGCCATAACCCAACAAAGGTTGCACCAAAAATGTTAGAAAAAATCACAAGCACAACAAATAATCAGTGGTTAGTGAAAGATAATCTATGAATTCAACAAAGTTTGTAAATTTGACAAACTCAAAAAAAAAAGTCAATAGTGGATGTATTACCTACAATAGGGAGCCTTTTTTAAGTGTGATAGCGGCTTTTCCATATGATAGCAGTGATTTTTTAGGTCAAAAGCATCTTTTTTTAGTGTAAAAGTGTCTCTATAAATGTTAGTTCAAATTCCAAATTTGGGTTGATAGAGAAAAAATAGAAGCAATAGACACGTTCATAATTTAAGGCAAAAATGTTTGAGCTAGCAAAAGTGATCTTTGAAAAGGGAATCTATGACCCAAAACCTACAATTGCTAACCAAACTCAACAAAAACATTAAAGTTAAGGACCTAGGTCCTGCCAAGCGTGCCAATTATTGTAAAAGGGAAAATAAGCATAAGGAAATAGAAACAAAATCAAATGAATGAGATAAAAAAAAAGATAAATCCAAACCTACTCATGAAATGAAATTTTAAAACAATGATTTTAACAAGCAATGCTATCATGAAAGAGAGCATAAATGGAATTCATGAATTACAATGTTACCATCCCATGTCAAAGTATATTTGTATTGATGTCATATTTCTTGGATCAACATGAAGCCTCCATTGTTGTGCAAAATCTTCAAAAGGTATATTAATGGTGATAAAAGATGAAAGTATGTGCTGAATATGCTTCAATAGTCAATTCAGCATGACCTCTTCACAAAAATTCTCTAGATTATTTTATCGTTTTTTAGAAGGAAGAAGGTTTTTATAATAGATTTTTCAAGTTTTAGATGAATGATTGAGATTCAACAATGAAATATCGTGATCAACAATTAAGTACCGTTGAGAGGAAAAAGATTGATCAATTAACCCCTTTGATTGATCCAATTAAGAATTTCAATTAGATAATTAGTGGGATTAGATTGGAATGATTCATGGGATTGAAGAAATCAAGTTGAGTGTTTAGTGGGATTGAAGAATTCAAGTTGATTGTTTAGTGGGATTAGCATAATGAGTGGAAATGGGAAATAGATTGAAAAATAAATGGTCATGATTTATTCAATCAACATATGTGAGGATGTATTAATTAATTTTAATAGTTAATTAAAGTTTGAGAGGAATGTGCTAGTTGCATTTGAATTTTGACAAATAAAGATATATTTATTTGTTGACCATGTTGAGTGATTTTGAATAATTGATTTAATTATTCGAATTTAGAGAAGGGAAAGTGGCTTTATTAAATAATTAAAGATAACTATCTAATTAATTTAGACAAATAACTAGTATTAGTGACTTAATTAAATAACTTATCTTTATTTAATTAATCAGGGAGAATAAAGTTAAGTTAGATGATGACATAGTGAATTAATTAAATAATTCAAGATTATTTAATTAATAGAGGGAAATAGGGTTAATGATGCAAATAATGTTAAATGATGTTGATAATGGAAAAATGTAGTTTATGATATGTGATATGTGTTAGGTCATTTTTTACACGTCTACATATATAATAGTGGTGGTGAGTTTTGAGATGAGTGAAATCATTGTAGCACTATTTAATGACATGCCCATTGAAATTTTTAATATTGATTTTTTTTGGGTGTAGAATTGGTTCTACAATAACAATAAATATAGAGTTAGGGTAGAGAAGTAAATGTAATCCATTTTATTTTTTTGTATTTTTATAAAGATATTTTTAAAAATTGATGTATAATTGACCTCATCTTCATGCTCCCAATAATTATAAGTTAATTTCCCTCAATCTCAATCAATTTCATATAATTGCTAAAATATTATATTAACATCTCAAATAACATTTTAACAAAAAATGAGATCAAACCTCTTTTGTCTTTGACATTCAAATTCAACCACGAGACAACATGGAGTTGAACTTCTCTATATTGCCTCTAGCTGGGCCATTACAACTTATTCATTTTAAACTTTAGAAGCATACCTCATTAATGAGATATATTACTAAATAATATTTACAATATCTAAAAAATAACATTTATTACTATCTTAAACATTGTGAAAATAGTAAAAGTATAGAAATATGCATATAATTAGAATATTTTTTATAAATAAATAAAATTATGTACAATTACAAACGTCCATATTTATCATTTACATAGTTTACAAATGCCCAAAATTTTCTCCTTATTAATCACAAACCAAAACCATTTTGTAAAATTGGAACTCAAGCAAGATATATAACTAGGGAAAATATACTAAGCGCATTCAATGAAATCAAGTTAACAATGTCATCTTGTATGTACCACATGTATGATGAGGAAGTGGTAGGTACAATCTAGTCTAATAACATCCCTTTCTATAACTTCTAACCTTGAAGGAATCTAATTAATCTAAAATAAATTACCTCAAGGAGAGTATGCACATCCATGAATAAGTTCCATATTATTAACTAGAGATTTATCACTAAAACTAAAGATAACAAGGATATTGAAAAAAATACATGTTCAACTCATTCTAATCGAGCAACTAAGGACTAAATCAAATTAATCAATATTGAAAAATTATATTGAAACAACCTATGTCCTATTCACACTAGTTATCTAAGTTTATTTAGGGTACATATAAGATACTTTTAAATTTATTTATCAAGTCATAATATTAAGACACATTTCATAATCTAATCTAATCTTAAGCTCCTATAATCTAGCCTATCAAATTGTTGATACATCATGGTTGATTGGTGTGTACCATAAATATGTAGAATAGAATTTAAAAAAGAAATGGAAAATGAAATCACCTCCTAATTTAAACCTATTAAACATACCTCCAATTATATGTAAGAGGTTGATCATCCAAACTTGAGAATAATTATGGAAGACCCCTTAAAAAATCTTATTAATCTTGATGTTTATTGATGTGTAGGTCACTTTTCCAACCAACAACATCAATTTTATTTGTAATTTTTTATACATAATGTTGTATAGAATGCAATATTTGGCTTAATATGTAGCTAGCCAACATCTAGGAGATTTTAAAAAAAAAGAACAAAAAGATAAATATATGAGATAATAATGATATTTTATCAATGGATTTAGATATATAATGATGAATAATTGAGAATACAAATGGTACCTCTTGGTTATACAAACCAAGGTGAGATATAAGATTAAATTAGATTATGAAATGTGTCCTAATATTATGACTTGGGACATAAATTGAAAAGTATCTTATATGTATGCTAAATAAACTTAGATAAATAGTGTGAATAGGACTTTGATTGTTTTAATATAATTATGGAATATTGATTAATTGTATTTAGTCCTTAGTTGTTCGATTAGAATGATTTGAACATATATTGTTATCAATTCACTTGTTACCTTTAGTTTTAATGATAAATATCTAGTTAAGAATATATAACTTATTCATGGATGTGCATCCTCTCCTTGAGGTCCTTTCATTTAGATTAATTAGATGCATTGAAGGTTAGAAGTTATAGAAATGGTTGTTATTAGACTAGTTTTCACCAACCACTTCCTCATCCTATGTGTGGTGCATACAAGATGGCATCGTAAAAATGATGTGATCGAATGTGCTTAGTATGTTTCCCCTAGTTATATATCTTTCTTGAGTTCCAATTTTAAAAAAATGAGTTGTGATTAAGAAGGATAAAATATTTGGCATGATAGTTGTTGGTGTAGTCACATATGGAGGGTTCGAAAAGAATAGTCCAAACCATGTATCTTAGAGTCAACATAGTATAAATAAAAAAAGAAATTATTCTAAAAATATGAATCTTTATTGAATTGGAAATTTGACATGCAATATATGCCTCATGGGTGAATAACTAGGGCTCACAGGCCTACCGCAAGGGCATTTAACATTACAACTAGTTGAAGGCCTTATTCAAATAACCAATCCTAGTAACTTGTGAACTATATATTTAACTACTAAATAATACTACCGATGAATGATTTAAATCATTACAATGATCTTAAATATGATTCTCTAGCTCCAAAAAAGGTTTGCATCAACTTCAAAGGTTTACAAAACCCGATGAATTATCAAGCATGTAGGTCATTCTTAAAATATGAAAGGCAATCCTTCATGAAATGAAATGAATTTTGAATCTCCAAGAAAGATCCACTTGGACCCAAAATTCTTGTATGATGTTCCTTTAAGCTCTGAACACTCTGGAATAGGTCTGCACTATGAAATATGGACCAAGTCAGCCCTAAATGCTTTGACAGTGAATTATAGTGAAATTATGAGAGTGATAAATTTTTGAAAACAAATGCAAATGATCATAAATTTGGATATGATGTAGATGACCTCATGTAGATATTATATCCTACTTCATGAGTTGAGAAATGATAATGTGGAAAAATGCAGAATGAAATGTTGAAATTACTATAGATTAAAATGCAAGAAAAGAATTGTTTTTGGTTGATATAGGATTACTTTACAACCAACGATGCTCTTGCATCAGACACCTGAGGTTTGAAGAAAAGTGAGTCCCTCACTTTCTATGGGATAGAGGGAAACCAAAGTGATCTACCTTAACCTGATAAATCCATGATGAATCCTCCACTGGTCTACCTTTCCATTTCACTAGTCTACCTTTCCAAGATTTCCTCAATCTCCTTTGATGGTTGATGTGGTAACTACTCTTTCAAATCTACTTCATTGCTACTATTTCTTGACTACCCTTCAGGATACTCATATATTTTTGTAACATTGAAAATAGGTGATATACCCAAGGCCTCTGATAACTCCACTTCATATGCATTTTCCACATCAAACTTCTTAAGAATCTTACATGGTCCAAACTTCCTCATATTCAACTTACTTTATGCTCCTACTGGAAATATTGCCTTCTTTAGATATACCATCACTTCATCTCCAACAATAAATTCCTTATGTCTCATGAGCTCATCTACCTTTTCATTATACTTACTGTCCATGTCCTCCAAATGCTTCTAGACTTGATTATGCAATGTTTCCATGTGCTCTACAAATTCTTCTACCACTGCACTCTGCTTATTTTCCATACTAATATCTCTTATCTCTATAAACCCCTCTAGGATGTACTCCTATCACAATCTCAAATGGTGTCTTCCCTATACTCTAGTTTATTGAATTATTGTATGAAATTTCTTCTTGTGGTAGAACCATGTCCCAATTTCCTACGTTACCTTCAACCAAACATCTCAACAAGTTACCCAAAATTCTATTTACCACTTATGTTTGTCCATCTATCTATGGGTGATATGTTGAATTGAATTTTAGATCTATCTTCATCTTCTTCCAAAATTTTCTCCAAAATTACCTAATAAACTTAGTGTCTCTATCTAAAACTATACTCTTAGTCAATCCATGCAATCCCACAATCTCCTTAAAAAATAAGTCAGCAACATGCACAACATCATTAGTCTTCTTGTAAGGAATGAAATGCATCATTTTAAGAAATATATCTACAACTACCATTATAGAATCATATCCTTTCTGTGTTCTTGGAAATACCAATGTGAAATCCATGCTTATATCTTCCCAAGGTCTCTATGGTATTGTCAAAATTTTGTACAATCCATTATTCTAACTACTCCCTTTTGCTACTTGATGATTCCTACAATTTTGTACATACTTATTGACATCATTATATATATGTGGCCAAAAATAATGTTCACTCACCAAAGCTATTGTCTTATCCACTCCAAAATGTCCCACTAATCCTCCACTATGCTTCTCCTTAACTAGATTATCCCTTATTGAGCTCTTTGGAATACACAACTAGTTTCCTTTGAACAACATATCTTCCTAAATGAAATAGTCCAACCATTAGCTCTGGTCTATCATGATTAGTTCCTTATATCCTCTCCAAGATTTAGAAAAATCAAGATCATTCGTATACATGTGGTTCAGTTCTTCAAAACCCAATACTTGTATCCTCATCTCTGTCATAAAATTCCTTCTCCTGCTTAATACATTTACAAACTTGTTTCACATGCCCCTCCTATTCTTCAATACAAATGTATAAATTTATAAGAACTCAACCCATCTCATATGTCTTTGATTCAACTTCCATTGACTGTTCAAATACTTCAAATCTTGATGATCAGTGTACAACAAAAAATCCTTAGGCAACAAATAATATCAATTTTTCTTCAAAGCTTGAATTATGGCATAGAACTCCTGATCATAAACTGAATATATTATTCTGACATCATTCAAATTTTCACTAAAATAAGCTACAGGTCTTCCTTCTTGACTCAACATTGATCCTATTGTATTTCTATTTGCATCACAATCAACTTGAAATACTTTGTCAAAATTAGGTATTGCTAACACTGGCCGCTCTGTCACCTTTTGCTTCAATAATTCAAAAATCCTTTGTGCTTTGAATGTCCACTTAAATTCCTTATCTCCTCTCATTTTTTTAGTCATATGTGTGCATATTTTACTAGAGCTTCTAATAAACTTCCTATAGAAACTAGCCAATCCATGAAATGATCTTACCTCTCCAATGTTTACTAGTGTAGGTCAATCAACTATTGTTCTAACCTTCTCAAGATCCATCTTCAATCCTTCAATAGAAATAACAAAACCAAATTATACCAACTATGTCTTCATAAAGCTATACTTCTTGACATTAATCAACAACTTATCTCCTCTCAACTTCTATAATATATGTTGGATGTGCCACAAGTGTTCTTCTCTAGTCTTACTAAAAATCATAATATCATCCAAGTAAACAATGACAAACTTACACAAGAATTTCTTTAGTACCTCATTCATCAATCTCATGAAAGTTTTAGGTGCATTTTTCAATCCAAAATGCATCACTAACCAATCGTACAATCCTTCATTTGTCTTAAATGCAATCTTCCATTCTTCTCCTTCTTTTATTTTGATATGATGGTATCCACTCTTTAGGTCAATATTTGTGAAATACTTTTCTCGACTCAAATAGTACATAATGCCATCCATTATTGGAAATGGAAATATATACTTGACTGTGATCTTATTGATTGATCTGGATTCTATACACATTCTCCACTCTCCATCCTTCTTTGATGCAAGTACAATAAGTACTGCACATGGATTAATTTTTCTCTTATCAATCTTTTCTTCAATAGATCTTGTATTTGTTGGTTCAATTCTACATTCTATGTTGGTGTCATTATGTGTGCTACCTTGTTTGAAAAACTTGCTCTCGGTATTAGATCTATATGATGATTAATGCTTTGGAGTGGTGGTAGACCATTTGGTACATTCTCTGATATTATATCTCCATAATCTGCCAACTCTGCTACTTCTCCATTCTTTACAGTAGGGCTCTCTACCTCTGAATCACCACCCTTCTTTGGAATCAATGCAAAACACATATTTTCATGCCTCAATCCATCCAAAAAATTTCTACCACCTACAAAACATAGTCTGATAGTGCTACGAACTTCACTTTTATCATCTTCCTCCAAAGGTATCAACTTGATTCTCTTTCCATTTGAAGTCACAGTATAGGTTTTCCTTCCTCCATCATGAATTTATTTCTTATCATATTGCTATGGTCTTCCTAAGAATAAATTACATGCATCCATATGCATAATATCACACAATACTTCATCCCTATATGATCCTATATGAAATTTTACCAAACATTGCTAATTCACCAATATCTTATGCTTATCCTAAATCCATGCTATCCTACAAGGGTTTGGATGTTTCAATTCTTCAAATTAAACTTGGTTACTGTTGATGGTCAAAAGTAACACATCAAAATTAAAAAAATATATTTATACTCTATTTCTCTTGAAAAAAAAAAGAGATAAATGATCTAAAACCACCTATCTTCTAAGCTTTCTGTAGTTGGTTCTCAAATGTGTTGTTGTCCTTCAATATTCCATGCAACCATAATATTCAAGGGTCATACTAGTAAATGAATACAAACTAGAGAGTACAAACTAACCTAACATTTTGGGGGGTTTAAATAAATATCAAAAGATAGACCAATGCCTAGGACAACAAAACATGAACATAGATTACTTTTAATTCAGACATGCAAATATTATAATGAGTGTTTTCCTATTTAACTAAAACCATGTAACAACACAATTCATGAAATAATCCATTCCATTGCATCCATTCATAGTGCAGATTTAGAGCATACAACCATTCATCATTACTTTTATTTTAAACCTTTTCAATAAAAAAATGTCACAAGCTCATTACCAAAATTAACAAATCAACAAATATAGAAAATTATCATCCATAGATAATGCAACAAAATGGTTTTAGATTTGGATTCTTCTATTTATTCCAATCAAATAAGAAACATTTATGCACAACAAAGCTCACTGGCATACAAATAACCATTGTTCATCAACATCATTGTTAAACTAACAAACTTTTGAAAATAAAACTAATTGCATTAAAGCTGTAAAAATGCCTGAGTATCTTGCATAAAATCAGTAAAAACTTGTAAACTGTATCTAATTTCATTTTTAGGCAGCCAATCTGACTTCAATTAGCCAACCTTTGCAAAGAGGAGAGAATTCTAAAATATAGAGAAAATTAGCACCAATTCCTCCTATCAAGATCTACAATCTGAGGCCTAGATCCATAATTATAGGGACACTCAGTTAACTCCAAGTGTTATCTTCTACTAAAATGCAGGTGTTGAAAGGGTACACCTTGTGTTCATATAACCAAAATCTGATTGAGTGTTCTATCTCTTTCCTTTGTTGATCACCATGCTTTATCTTCAATGAATCACCAAAACTAATCTGGAGTCTTCCATCTACTCAAAAATTGTCATGGAAATGTTGATGTCTCAAAAGGTGGCTGATCTACTTATCCTCCTCATGAGGATTCATGTGATGCTCATCATAATTGGAGAAAATCAGCTTCAAGGTATCATCATCAGGTCCATTGACCCAGTTAGCTTTAAACTTTGAGTCTTCAAATTTCTTCTATGTTGCAACAATAGTTTACCTTAGCTGACCAATGTCCGTGATTTCCCACCACATGTCACATATGATGTCTAGCAGTCTATCCATAAGCATTAACTCACCAATATCTCCTTCTTTCATTATTTTATCAAGCCTTACCTCCCAATCATCTTTTTTTTCCTGCAATGATTCAATTCTCTATTCCAGAGGTAAAGTTTTATCAACGAGTTCTGAAAAAATCTCGTCAAAGATACTTGCATGTTCCCACATTTCATGAATGCCCTTGAGCATGGCTATTGTTTATTCAATAAGATTTTTTGTTTTGAAAATAGATACATTAATAGACTTTGAAACATATTCAAGGCTCTCATCACCAAAAATCTATGATTGGACCAACTCTTCATCAGAAATTTTAGCAATCACCTTTAGTTTTCCAAAATACTACTTGAGCTTCTCTTCCCCCTCCCACCATTTCCTTATAGATTCCTCTATCTTCTTAACCAGGGTAAGGCCCACAACATAGTTTCCAAAACCTTCATCTAGTTGCTTATCCATATCAAACCTAAAAACATTAAACCAATTATCAAACCATGTGGCCTTCATTTTAATTTCACTCAAATTGTCCACCTCTTCGTGACTCATCAAAACAGGGATCTCTGATGGTATAGGCTACTCAGAAGTGGATGCAATTAACTCCTTCAAAAAACTCTTCATCTTTCCTACTTATTCCTTAATCTCATCTTTAGTTTTCTTATCTTTGATTAACCTTGACTTAGTGGTGGTGGCAACAATATCAATTAGGTTTATTTTTTGATTCCTTGTATGTTTTCCCAGTTTAACAATGCTTATCTGATAATCCTCAACCTACAATTCTCTATTATCCTTATCAACAATAGGAGTAGCAATTTTTTCTATCAAATCTCCCTCTTCATTTAAATTTTTGGAATGCATGACATGAGGCTTCTTCCTTGATTTCACTTTGTCAATCTATGTTACCATCTCATCCTACGTCACTAGCTGAGCTTGCACTTGTTTCCTTTTTTCTGAATTAAGCTTGAGCCAAGTGGTAGTAGCCTATTGAGTAGTGACTTGTTGAACACTAGGAGGTGTTGAGGATAGAGGTGTGGAAGAGATTACCTCAATGGTCTAATGAGAAGATTCCTTTTGTTGCTATTCTTGTTCCTTCTGCAACCTTTCTTTCTCTATCTTCTCATTTTGGGCTCTAATTTCTTCTATCTTATTCATTTTTTCTTCCTTCCTTGTAGCCTCCTCTTCATCTTTCAACCTTTTCTATTCCAACTCTTCAGCACAAAGTTCTTCTTTTGATACATTGTCTTGTTCATCCTTCCTTTTTTATTCCAATTCATGTTCAAGATCCTCTTCTTCTGCTTTCCTTTGTGCCTCATCAACTTCCTTTTTTCTCGGGCTAGCTCTTCAAGTTTCTTTCTCTACTCTTCTTCTTCCTGAGCTAACTATTCAATAGCTAACCTTTGGGCACTTTCCACTATTTCATCTTTCTCCTTTTTAGTCAAAACTTCATTCAATCCCAATTTGTCAGTCTATAAGATCCCATGTTCAAATCTAGTTTCTTCCTCTCTAGGCTCTTCTTCAACCTTCTTCAGGTATTCTTCCCATTTTGGTCTCTCTCCCTCCTGAGATGGAGTTCTTTTAGATTCTGAGGAGACAAGTGATTCTGTTACATCAATCACAGGGGTCTCCCCTCTTCAACAGTTGTTTTTGTTCCTGACGTTGATGGCACAGTAGGAATAACATCCTTGGTTTTTGGAGGGATAGTAGTTTGTGATTGTTCAAAACATTCTTCTCCAAGATGCACAATAGCTAAGGGTGTGGCACCCAATCCTGAAGTAACCCTAGCAACAACTACCTCAAAATTAACTTATTCCTTTCGCAAAGCATCATCAATTTGCTGCAATGAAACTTCTTCTATTGAGGGAGGCTCTTTTGTGGTTGTCTCCACTATTGCAACACCCTTTCTCAATCTTTTATATTGTTTTTTTCTATGGAGGAAGCAAGCTCACTACTAGAACCTCTTTTCTTGGAATCCTTAACCATTAGCTATTTTAGTGGAAGCTCAATCCATTTCAAACTTCTATTCACCACTCCCCATGATATTTTATAGATCCTAGTTTCCCCTTTTTCTTCCCAATTGATGGGTTCCAAATCTTTAGTGGCTACTTTATCCATTTCATATCTAAGATCAAGGTTGATCCCATCATTAGTAGTGGCTTCTAAAATATTTGTTTTAACCTCAAAATCTCTCATCTAGGGGATTGTTAATCTTTCATACACCCTTTTTCTCACTTCAAACCAATCCTGAAGATTGTCCCAAAATTCCTTGAGAAGTGGTTGATGATGGGGAAACTAAGAAGCATACAACCCATACATTATCCTTCTTGGATCAAATAATTTCCTGTAAGTATGTTGTTGGAAATTCATAGACTGAAATTGTTCAGTTGTTGTCTTAGCCATTATTGAAGAGGAACAAGAAAAAAATATTAGTTGCATTGGGAAAGATTGACAAATAGTGCTATGTTGTACATAAAATTTAGCATTTACCTTGGCATCTTGTTGAGAAAACTCCATTAATACCTATCTATCACCACAACACCTTGGAAGTTTAAAAGGATGACCATCATACCAAAAAAATTTGAAATAAGTGGACTTGGGGTATTGAATAAACCAATATCCCCATTCTCGAATGAATTCCTTAGCCTCTCGTGACAACCTGAAACCAGTTTCATCTATGAGCTGATTGATAACAACATAGAGAAATGCATTGTTGACTCTTTTAAAATGTTTTTCCGCCTCCTTAAGCTCCAAATGGTCTTAAAATTCCTAGACCTTCTTTTGATCTAGGCCATCATCCATTGATTGTTTAGTGTTCATGCCAGGAAACCGTCCCATCCTTGCAGCACATTATATGACATATGAAGACATATAAAATGTCTTGGTTTCTACTACTTTGAGCAATTGGTTATGTATATTATAAAAAATTATCTATCCCCAATCTAGAAAATGCTTCCCTTCCAAAATTAGTTAGATGAATGGGAACATCCAATGCTCACAAAAATAGGAATTGTGTTTTCCAAATACCCCAGCCAGTAATGTAATCATGTCTCCTATATCTTCAGAAAAATCTGACCTCTTAGGATTAGTTGGCAACTTTTTCAATGAATTTTTCTCTATTTTTAGCCACCGTTTGTTGATAAGATTTTTATTCCCTTCTACATCTTTGGGCCAGATATCAAGTGCTTGATTGTTAGTCATGATATTGAGATTGGGATAAGGGGGAGGATCAAAAATATTTCTGATCATTGTTGGAGTCAGATCAATTATTACATTGCCTTGTGCATCAATGCACTACCTTTGAATAGGATTGTATGTTTGTCCAGTAGTTAGAATAAACTCAAGAAACTATACAACAATAGGAAAACTGGCCACATGAGCTAGCCCAAACTCTACAATCCTCCTTTCCCTTGGGGAAACATCTTATGAAAAGGTATCTATGCAAAACTGCTCTAAATCAATGTGTCCCACCAGTGTATCAGTGATGTTCATGACCTCAGACCCAAACTTAGATGGTACTGGGTTCCCTTGGAATTTGTACTTCATTGTAAGAGGCACTTGTTTGGGTTTTAACCTCTTTGTCTTTGTTACCTTAGATGTTCCTTCAGTGGGAACCTCTTCCTTTAAGTCAGACATTTATTAATTATCCTACACTATTTCCCATTATCAAATTAAAGAAAATACATATGAAGAGAAATTTAGCACAATAATTCATATAATATCAACATTAATTCAAGCCAAAATACCATCCAACAAGTTAACTGAGGATCTTCGGGTTTTGGGTTTGGGACAGAACTAAGAACTTGACCATTTTAAGCACAAAACTAAACTCTGTCAAAAGTTGGGATTGGGTCGTGACTTAGAACCTATACCTATGTTAATGAAGAAGTGCAATTCCATGGTCTGATCCTGCAATGTTTGGGAATCAGGATCGGGTCTTAGCCAGGTAGAAAAACTTTAACCAATGGATTTATGAAGTAGTTTTGGTAAGTTTTGATCCCGATGTTGAATTTGAAGTTAAGATAGGGTCACGATTTGTAACCAAGCCCAAAATGACGATAGGTGGAAGTAGCTTCCCAATTTCTGATCTTGATAAGATATTAGGAATTGGGACTAGGACTTCATTTGGTCACAGTACTTAATGATGTATCCAAGGTTTGGTGTCGACCTGACTTTCGATCTCGATGGTAATGCACGGATCGAAACGGGAATTGGAATAGTAATTTTTCAAAAACTTTTTAACATTCCATGGTATTGATCCAATACCTAATCCTGATGGATCATCAGAAATCGAGATTAGACATGTGAAGCAATATAGACTCAAAAAAATGGCAAACCCTGAGTGGAATTTTTATTCTCAACTCTAAAATACATGCAAGAATTGAGAATCGAAAAGTAACAATTACAATGGAAAATATATATGTAGCAATATCTCCAAACAGTGCCTTTAGAATTGGATTGTTGCTTGGGACCAATATTTTTATTGAAATGGTCAGAATTTTAAATTTAGTATTTTAAACACCTTCCAACCTGATAGTACAACAAAACACTAGAAAAATAGGGCACAACAAGATGGACAATCCCACAACTAGAAAGCAAAATTAACAATGCAAGAAAAAGAAAAGAATGCTATAGGAACCAAAGGGTTCAAGAACTGGGAAAAAAATGAAACAAAATTTAACCAGGAGCAAGTGAAGAAAGAAAACAAAAACAACAAACACCCAAAGAAAACACAGGAAAAATGAAAAACAAGGAAGGAAAATGCAAGAAAAACACCAACCTCTGAACACAACTAGGAATTATGATAGCATGGTGACAAATTGAAGCGCCTCTCCAAACCCTAGCTCAACACTACTCTTGTTCACTCTGTCAAACTATTCGAGGTAGAATGGACTGAATTCAAGGAGTGGTGGAATAAAAACTTGTTCATGCATGTGAATGGTTAAAAATTAAATGTAGTTGAATTAGGCCTCGAGATTAGGGAAGTTGTCATAAATGTGGGGTTGCAAGAATGAAGACAAGTGAGGGTCAGGATCAGGGCATGGAATGAGACCAATCTTTCAAAAAGTGCAAAGTTCAGTCAACGGTGCACAGTCTGAAACCTAACAAACAAACAAGAAAAATCAGGGGAGGTTGGAATCATGTTAAGAGATGAAACCAAAACTTTGAAAATTTATGAGTGCAAGTCATGGTCTGAAGCCCGATCCTGAAAAACACAAAGAGAGTCAGAAGTTAGGATCGGGATGGAAATAGGAACAAGAACTTTGAAAAGTTCTTGGTTCCAGTTCTGGTTTGATGCCCAACTCCAACATAAACAAAACACACAAGGGAAAAAAGGTGGAAGTTGGGATCAAGAAAAAAACAAGAACTTACACCTTGAATGGTGCAAGGTAACGGTTCTAAACCAAAACCTGACTTCGACACAAAAATAAAAAATACAAGGCAACGCACGAGAATTGGGATCGGCAGATGAAACGATACTTATACTTTGGAAGTAACAAGTGTCAATGCCGCTTCGAAGCCTGAACCTGAAAAAAAAAGAAAACCAGGACTTAAGATAAAAATAAAAAACTCCTAAGACTCAAACAAAAGCATGAAGGACAAAAGAAACAAAAGGGGGACCCATTTTGACCAAAAAAAATGGGGTGATTATGCAAGGAATAAAAATTGGTGACTCGGTTGGGAAAATGGTTTACCCATTTTCAAGTTATTGAAGAATTCAGTCACCCAGAACCTCTAGTTCATGAATGTTTTTTAACTCAAGTATGATGAATTATAACAAACAAGGTTGAGCTAGAATCTCAAACATAAATCAGCAAAAAACAACTTTGAATCTAAGTGTGTTCATGTATGGTGCATCTTTTCCCTAGAGACTCTATCTATCCTTGAACAACTATATTAAGATTCAAGCTACATGAGTTGAGTTGTTTTAACTATCATGCAATGATATCCTGGGCATTGCTCCACTGCTAGCCATGCGTATATAGCCCCAATGGAGATACCTCTAGTTCTCTCAAAGTATTGCTCTACTGCCAACCATGAATCTATAGCCCTAGTAGAGATACTTGAATTACCCTTATTATATTGATTTTTCGATATTTATGCTTTTCTTTTATTTTCTTATCTTTCCTCAATACTCCGATGTAACAACCCAAAATTTGGGTTGAGAACTATGGTGGACCTCATGACAGTGCTAAGGACTCAGATTTTTCACTTGAAACATGAATACAATTGCCCTAAGATGAATAAGCCCTTATGAAAACAAATCCTTTTATCCATTATGTGACTGATTCAGCCATGGTTTATGAGATCACTTATAGTGTACCCTTTTGTTCTTAACCTTTTAGATTATTATTAAAATGAACATAAAACATAAGTGCTTGAAATGAAAGATTTCAACAGACATACCTGAAAATACGTAAAACAATTTCTCTCCTAGTACCCTTAGTATACTTTGAATAACTACCCCTTCACTCCAAAATCGAGAAAATGAAGGTCCCCCAAAAACAAAAGAAAAAAAGAAAAGAAACACAAACAACAACAACAAAAACAAAAAAACAAGCAAATAGATGAACCAGGGGCAAGAAAGCAACTAATTACATATATACAATCAGGTAGACTATCATACCCTCATGGACCAAACTAATGTTTGAGAAACTGCCCATTGGTAGGAAATGGGACAGGTTCTCCTATTAAAGTACATAACCAGAAGGAATTCTCACCAAGGATTTTGGAAATATGATATGGAACCAACCAAATTCAGTCAAACTTTTGGTGATCAACTTTCCTCTCCCTGGCTTTGTCCCATAGCAGTACAAGGTCTGATGTTCTAAAGGCTTTAATTTTGGCTCTTTTTTCAAACCAGTGTTTGGCAATAGCCTAATGTTTGGAAAACTATTGGAGAGCAACATCTCTTTGTTCTTCCAAACTGAGTAAACTAGTCAGTCAAACCTCTATCCTATCATCATTAGAGTAAAACTCTTGCATGAACCAAAGAATGGGTATTTGGAGATGAATAGGGAAAACTGGGTCTTGACCATAGACTAACTTAAATGGTGAGTTTCCTACGGTGGCTTTGATTCTAGTTCTATCAACCTATAAGGAAAATATCAGTTGTGTGTTCTAATCCCTAGGATTACTCTCTAGTAACTTCTTAATTAACTCCAACAATTTTTTATTAGTAGACTCTGCTACACCATTACCCTATAGATAGTAATTAGAAGAGTATTTCAACATAATTTTATGCTCATACGCCCACTGAATAAATTCTACAAGAGAAAAGGCAGGGCCATTATCACATACCAGATCGAATGGTACTCCAAACTTGGTAATGATGTATTCATTAAGGAACTTGATAATGACTTTAGTGGTGTTGTTCTTGCAAGGCTGACATTCAATCCAGTGGGTACAATAATTTGTTGCCATCAAAATAAACTTATGACCTACAGACAAATTCAGATTAATCACCCTAACAAAATCAAATGCCCATTGGAAAAATGGTCTTACCTCGTATACTAGTTGTAGGGGCATCACTAGATTGCATTCCATAGATGTTGAATTATGACACATATGACATGTCATAACACGTTGGTGAGCATCGTGGAACACATGGGTCCAATAATAACCTGATCTCAAAATTTGGTCTGCCATGGAATCAGTAGAACCATGCCCAGTACCATGTCTAACATGAAAATTTGCAATGGCTTGTTTTGCTTATTGTTGATCAAGGCAGTACAGCTAGACACCTTCAAAATTTCTTCTGTATAAAGCCCCTCCTTTGAGCATATAATGGGAACTCTTTAGTCTCAATGATCTCCTCTGAGTGGTATTCATTCCATCTAGAAATTTTTTATTTAGCAGCAAGAAGATCAAATCTGCGTACTAGGGATCCCCTGTGAATGATTGCATAGTATATTGTTGGCAAGTAATCTTGGTGTCAACATCAGCCATAGCCTTAGATAAGCCTCGTCCTTGGACCAGCTTCATCGGGTGGATTTCAAGGTTGAAATCTTGCAAAATTTCCATCCATTTTCCTCATCTTTCTCCTAGCTCACTTTGCATAAGAAGGGACTTCATGGCAAGGTTGAGAACTATGGCAGTGATCTGACTACAGAGAATGTAGTGTCGAAACTTCTTGACTACTCATACCAGCTTGAAGGCCTATTTCTCCAAGGGTGGATATCTGATTTCAACATTCTTGAATGGAGAACTCATAAAATCTATCAGCCTCTCATCTCCTTCACCCTTTCGTTGTGTTAAAATAGCAACACACGAATGATCATATGTGAAGGAATAAATGTAGAAAAACATCAAATAATTGAGGTTGGTTAGGACTGGTGCCTCTGAAATAGACTATTTGATTTGTGAGAAGGAAGACTTAGCATCGTTGCTCCATTCAATATTCACATCCTTCTTCATCATTTCATTAAGGGGTTTGATGATCTCTACAAACCCAGTTATAAATTTCCTTACAAAATTTATCCTCCCGAAGAAATACCTCATTTCCCTTTTGTTGCCTAGCATGGTCAGTTTTAGAATGGATTCTACTTTTTTTGGGTCGATTGAAATTCCTCTTTTTGATATTATGTGACCTAGTAGTTTCCCTTATAAAACCCCAAACACACTTCTTCAGATTAAGGGATACCCCATAACTTATACATTTTTGAATAACTTTTGGAAAATCTACAACATGGTCTTCTTTCTTCTTGGAGAACACAATTAGATCATCCATGTAAACGATAATACATTTACCTACTAGGTATTTAAATGTGACATCCATTGTGCATTGGAAGGTGGATCTAGTGTTAATAAGGCCAAACAAAATCCTCTGATAGGAACATGTCCCCCACTTAGTAGTGAAGACAGTCTTCATTCTATCTTCATAATTAACAAAGCACCTAATTGTATCCTGGATAGCTATCTAGGAATGACATCATCTGCAAGCCATTGACTATCTGTAACACCTCATCAAGAGAAGGAAATAGGTAGTTATCTTTCTCAGGGGATTTGTTGAGATTCCAAAAGTCAACACATAATATAATTTCCCCACTCTTTTTATGAATAGGAACCAGATTAGCAACCCAGGTCGAATGCCTTACTAGAAAAAAATATTCTTGCTGACAGCAGATTTTGTACCTCTTTAAGAATTACAGGTGCAATCAAGGCATTCACTGGGCACTACTTTTGATGGAAGGGCTTTACTTTGGGTTTTAAGGGGATAGTATGTGTTATTACTAAAGTATAGAAGGTTTTCAAATCTTTGTACCCCCAAGCAATCAATGTGATATCTACTTTCAAAAAAATTAGTATTTTATCTCTAATTTCCTTAGGACAAGTCTTTCCAATGAATATATTTTTCTTTGGGCCCGAATCTACCAAATTATATGATCCATACTTCCCTCCACTATTTGTAGGCAATATTTCATGAGATTGAGGATCAAAATCAAAGATTCTTATTGAAATGTGCAAGAAAACTGAGAGGGAGATGGGTGAATCAGTTGTCACCAATCTCAATCACAAATCTTTAACAATTATTAACTTCACATCAACTTTAATCTATTATTAAGTATCAGCATGAAGTGAAAATAACATAAAGCAATATCAACACAAGAAACACCAGAATTATGTGGAAAACCCAATAAGGGAAAAACCACAATGAGGATTAACTCACAATATAAAGTAATTGCAAAACCAATTACAAAGAGTTTCACTTCCAAAAGGCTCACTACCTAAGAAGGAGGCTCATTGCCTACAAATAGGACTCACTGTCCAACAGGGAGGCTCACTACCTACAGATACAAAAAGATAGAAATAATAATGTTACATAGAGAACACTTTCTCAATGCAACAGAAGATCCACCACAACAAGTTCCACACATCTGCAACCTTGATCAAAGAATTTTAGAACACCATCAGCTCACTACTTTTAGAAATCTAACAAATTAAAGTACTGCTGCCTCAATTCACTTTCACACACTCTTGCTTCTCATGCTTGTGGCTTACTTGTAGCTTCCAAACCTTAGCAACTCACCTTGTATTTATACCAGCTTCAACCTTAGAAAATTTCTCCAAGGTTGGCTACACATGCTTCAATTTACAAATTTAAATTAGGTCAGAAACTCAACATTCCCGTAGTGGAAGAGAATGAGAGTGGACCACACCAACACTTAAACAAGACCCAAAACAGAATCTCAGATCAATCACACACTTCTTCAATTGATACTTATCCTTTGTATGACGTGTAAACACCAATAAACTTTGAAGTACATGCTTCCACAACAAGAAGATAACATGTAGACCACATAACACGCTTCACCATACACTAGAACACATCTTAAATTCCTTCAGATTCATCCACAAGAAATGCAACAACCTTAATACATAGGACACTTTCCATTAGCCCATCTGGACTGTACAGACACACACAATAACTCTAAAACTCATTTTCTGGAGCACCAAACCATGAACACCTTGGAAAAAACACAAATAACACCATTACAATCCATCTACCAAATCCACAAGACCTGAAACAAACCAACGGAGGACTATGGAGAAGATACATTTCTCCCAATCCATAGACAAACAACTTTACCAGGCCAGTTCATAAAACAATGAACTCAACTTTCACTCTTCATCAAACCATAAGTTGAAAACTAGGATATAACACCCAAGGATGCCTATAAACAAGACTTTGGATCTGCACAAGCATAGGATCAACATAGAAGAAATGTGGAGCACATACTAGAGCACATTTTGAACATACACACAACTTTGACTTCACTATTTATTAGTTTTCTCAAAAGCACTTGATAACACATCATATCAGCACACTTGTAACACCATAAAGATAGCTCCATGTACTCATAACATCTCAATAGTATCTCAACTATACATGCACAACCTACAATCACTTGATTCCTTTCTCTGCAACAACCTATATAGTGTTGACATTAATGGCAACATCAATGATAACACCGCCATACTCATTCATACTTGCAACAATCTCCCCCTTTTTCATTGATGGCAACACATGACTCTCTTTGCCCCTTTGAAATCAATTGCAAAGAAAAAAACTGATCACTCCCCCTTAGGAGTGCACCCACACATCTCATATTGCAGCAATGATACATCCTACCCCCTTGAGGAGTAGACACCAATCATCAGTCTAGACAAGTGAAGAATCTATACATCTGCTGGATTGATGCACTTCCATGTGCACCTAGTTCAAATTAGGAGGCGTAGTAACCCCCAACTTCTCCCAAAGATACTCAAAAGTATCCTTGGGAAGAGCCTTAGTAAATATATCTACAATCTGATCCTTTGTAGGCACATATTCCAGCCTGGTTGCATTCTCCAATACCTTCTCTCTCAAGAAATGATATCTAATAGATATATGCTTTGTCCTTGAATGCATTACCAAATTCTTTGAAATGTTTATAGAACTTGTATTATCACAAAAGATAGGGATAGAATCATCACACATTATTCCTATGTCCTTCAATGTTTTCTTCATCCATAATACATGTGTGTAGCAAGATGTTGCTACAATGTACTCAGCTTCATCAGTGGATAAAGAAACTGAATCTTTTTTTTTGCTTAGCCATGAAACCAATCTTCCTCCAATAAAGAATGTACCACCACTTGTACTCTTCTGATCATCCACACAACCAACCTCTGTATCAGTGAAAGCACTCAAAGTGAAATTAGTATCCTTAGGATACCACAAGCCATAATCTGAAGTTCCCTTTAGATATTTGAATATCCTTTTCACTGTTGTAACATGTGCTTCTTTAGGTTCTGCTTGAAATCTGGCAACCAAACATACTACATGCATGATATCTAGTCTAGTAGCAGTAAGATATAACAGTCCACCAATCATAGATCTGTACATTCTCTTATCAACTTTAGGAGATTCGTCATCTTTACTCTATTTGCATCCAGACGCCATAGGGGTACAGACTGGTTTGGATTCATCCATTCCAAACTTCTTCAACAAATCTTTAACATACTTTGATTGTGAAATGAATATTCCCTTATCAGTTTGATTCACCTAAAGTCCAAGAAAGAAATTTTTACCTCACCAATCATAGACATTTAAAACTATTTTTCCATCTCCTTTGCAAATATCTTGTGCATATCTTCATTTCCTCAAAAGATAATATCATCAACATACACAACCACTATCAACATTTTATTTCCTTCAACCTTGAAATAGAGATTACTATCTGTGGAGCCTTTGTTGAACCTTTGTTGTGTTATATATCTATCCAACCTTGCATAACATGCTCTGGGAGCCTATTTAAGTCCATACAATTCCTTTTTCAACTTACAAACCATGTTCGGTTTATCTGATAACTAAAATCCCTCAAGTTGTTCCATGTACACCTTTTCTTCCAATTATCCATTCAGAAGTGCAGACTTGACATCCATCTGGTATACCTTGAAATCTTTGAGAGCAGAAAATGCCAAAAACATTCGAATAGCCTCCATTCTTGCTAGTGGGGAAAATATCTCCTCTAATTCTATTCCTTCAACCTGTGAATAACCTTTGCACACAAGCATCGCTTTGTTTCTCACAACTTCACCATTCTCATTCAACTTATTCTTGAACACCCATTAATTACATTCTTGTTTACCGGTCTAAGAACCAGTTCCCATGTCTAATTCTTCTCTATTTGTTGTAATTCCTCTTTCATTTATTTAACCCAATTCTCATCTTTGCATGCTTCACACACTGATTTAGGTTCTATCTTGGGAAGTAAACAAAAATTACATATTTTGGGGTCTTAGGAGAAGGTTCCAAAGCTTCTTCTTCCTCAATCTATTCTTCTTATTCTTTCTTATTCTCTTCTTGTACTTTTCCATAGATAGGTTCATCTGGTTCAACTTCACTTATCTCAATTGATCTATGCATTTCTTCATCAACCTTCACATTTGCACTTTCAACAATCTTTCTCAATCTTTTATTGAAGCATCTATAAGCCTTGATATTGGTTGAATATCCAAGGAAAATAACTTCATCACATCTTGCATATAACTCTCCTAGGTTCTCATCATCTCTTTTAATATAACATCTACTTCCAAACACCTTAAAATACTTCACAGTAGGATTTTTTCTAGTCCACAACTCATAAGGGGTCCTTGTGTTGTTACCTTTGATATGAACTCTATTAAGAATATAGAAAACAGTGTGAATCACTTCTCTCTAGTATACACCAGGTACAATTTCCTCTTTCATCATAGTCCTTGCAACCTCTTAAATAGTTTGGTTCTTCCTCTCAACAAATCCATTCTATTGAGGAGTTCTAGGAGCATAAAAATGTCTCTTTATGCCATGGTCTTCATAAAATGTATTAAACTCATTGGAAGTGAATTATCCACCTCTATCGGACCTTAAACATTTTATTTTCAGGTTCACTTCATTCTCCACCATAGCCTTGAACACTTTGAATCTGTCTAGAGCTTGACATTTCTCCCTAAGAAAAGTAACCCATGTCATTCTAGAATAATCATCAATTAGAAGCATGAAATACCTATCACCATTAATACTTCCTATTCTTGTGGGGCCACAAAAGTCTATATGAACCAATTCCAACATTCTGATAGTTGATTGTTCTTTTCCTTTAAAACTACATCTTGTTTGTTTTCCCAACTAACAACTTCTAAAAATAGTATTGGTAGGCTTTGTGATTTTAGGAAGATCCCAGACAACTTCTCTTGAACTAATCCTAATTAGATTGTCAAAGTTTACATGTCCCATCCTTCGGTGCCATGGCCAACTTTCATTAACTTGAGATATAAAACACTGACCATCAACACCCTTAAGCTAATATAAATGTTTCCATTAGTTCTTCTTCTTATAGCTACCATAGTTCCAGACCCTTTTCTAATCTCATAAGTGTTATCATGAAACACAAGCTTAAATCCTTTGCTAACATTTTTCCAACACTCAAAATATTATTCCTTAATCCCTTAACATAATAGACATCATCAGTACTATATTTTCCATCAAAACTAGTTATTCCTTTTTCAACAATCTTTGTACTAGAATCATCTCCAAACATGACTAATCCACCATCATACTTTTCAAGTTTAGTAAACTTACTTTTGTCTCCAATCATGTGATTTGAGCAACCACTATTAATTGCCCAATAATCTTTATCTTTTCTAGCATGAAAGGCAGTAACCAAAGTACCTTCCATCTCTTCCTTCTTGTTTTCCAAACCACATACCTTTTCACATCTTCCAGAGTTAGTTGAAATTGATTTACTCTCTAAGACTAGAAACAAGCATTCATCATTATCACCCTCAAAATCAGATTCATCATCAGAAATTCCAACATATTCTCTAACATAGTACAATTTCTTGAACTTCTTTCCCTTTTCGTCTTTATTATCTCTACTATTTTTGTGAATAGCTCTATTTGGACATCTTGAAGCATAGTGACCAATATTTCAACAACTAAAACATTTAAAAGGCAATATACCTTTATACTTACCAATACCTTTCTTCAACTTCCTTGTAAAATTTTCTTCCAATTCCTCTGAACTATCACCATTCAAATCATCTTTCGTCTTTGTAGCTTTGAAGACTTATTATGTTTTCTCCTTTTCTTTCACAAATTTCCTCATTTCAAATGCAGTCAAGGTGCCAAATAGTTGTTCTTTAGTAAATTTATTAGGATCATAGACTTCCTCAATAGGTGAGACCTTATCATTGTAACTCTCCGGTAGAGTCATCAAAATATTCTCTATTACATCTTCATCTGTCAGAGTACCACCTTGATTTTTGAATTCATTTACTACAATATAAACCCTCTAAAAATAGCTTGCAATGTCTTCACCTTCTTCCATTTTCAAGTTCTCATATCTGCGCTTCGCTATTAGCTTCTTTGAAAATTTCACTCTATCATTTCCTTCATAGATATCTTCCAACTTTTTCTAAACTTCATAATCAGTGCCCAAAGAAATAACTTTTGTCAGCTTAGGCTTAGACAAAGCACTATAGATTGCATACCTTTCTTTTTCTATTTTCTTCATAGGAAGAAATCCCATTTGCAGAAGAAGGACCACTTGCCAGTGCAACATATTTTGTCTCAACAGCTTTCCAAGTCTTGTAACCAAGATAGACTAGGTAACCTCTCATCTGCACTTTCTAGAAACTATAATCAGATCCATCAAACATAGGGATTGTCAATTTATGCACCATCGGATCTACCTCAAGCAATTAAGCTCTTCTCCAAGGAACCAAAGCTCTAATACCAATTTTTGAAATGTGCAAGACAATTGAGAGGGGGGTGAATTAGTTGTCACCAATCTCAATTACAAATATCAAACAATTATTAACTTCACATCCACTTTAATCTATTATTAAGTATTAACATGAAGTGCAAATAATATAAAGCAATATCAACACAAGAAACACCATATTTACGTGGAAAACCCAATATGGGAAAAACCACGGTGAGGATTAAATCAAAATATAAAGTAATTGCAAAACTGATTACAAAGAGGCTCACTACCAAAGGGCTCACTACCCAAGAAGGAGGCTCACTTCCTATAAATAGTACTCATTTTCCAACAAGAAGGCTCATTGCCTACAAATATAGAAAGATAGAAATAAGAATACTACACAGAGAACACTTTCCCAATGCAACATAAGATCCACCACAACAACTTCCACACATATGTAACCTTGATATGAGAATTTCATAACACCATCAGCTCACTACTTTCAGGAGCCTAACACATTAAAGTACTACCACCTCAATTCACTTTCACACACTCTAGCTTCCCATGCTTGTGGCTTCCGAACCTTAACATCTCACCTTGTATTTATACCATCTTATACCTTTGAAACTTTCTCCAAGCTTGGCTACACACGCTTCAATTTGAAAATTCAAATTAGGTCAGCAACTCTACATTCCCATGGTGGAAGAGAATGAGAATGGACCTGATGCAGAGGGTCAGGGACTTTGAAAGAAACACAAAGTTCTCAAGGTTTGCAAGACACAATCTCAACCACTCTTCCAGGAACTCTGATGGAGACAAACCTCAATAATGCACAAAATGACTTATTTTCCTTCCTTATGGACCCAAAAAAACTTGTTTTGAATGATTTCAAAGCCCAACCCTTTGACTTAGACATAAAACCAATTTTTCACCTTAACTAGGCTACTAGCCAACTAGGCCTCTAGTGAAGGAATTTTGACTTTGCACTCAAAATTTCCAAAGGAACCTCCAAAATAATGATTGAACCAGATGTGGTTTGTGATGATACATAACATACTAGATTCTTTATGGCACTTTTTTTGGAGCACACCAATCAAAAATCTGTTGTTTCCTCAAATTTAGGCCTAATTAGCCCTCTTTTTCAAAGCAACCCCTCTTTAAACTCAACCCCTGACCATGAAACTTTCAAAAATCCCTTAAAATGACTCAAAACCAAGGAATCCAAGTTTTTAGACCTCTATAACACCTCTAACATGCTCAAACACAAACCCCTCCTTAACTTGCCTCAAAAACTAGGGCTTCTTGAAAACTAACCTTACAATCACTTCCAAAACTTGATCATTGACTCTACACCATTAGGAAAACATATTTAGTCTATCCCAACTCAAAAAAAATCCCCTCATTAAGGCAGATCTTCTGCTGCTATACCCTAGCCTCCAACTTCAAGCACTTTGCATTGTGAAATCTTGGTGTACACCTCAATATTATTCTTCCCTGCACATTAGTTTGTTAAATATGTATGTTACATGTTAGGAATGATCCATTTCATAGGTAACAGCTGCATTATACCTTGAAATGGATCAATCATCCATGAAAACCACCAAAACTAGTGAAAATTTTGTGTTATTCTTGAGGACAGTCAACAATATGTTACAAAAACTGATTCCTAACGTATATCAGATCATTCAAGAGGTTAATTGAAAGTAAATATAGGTTCTTGAACCATCCAATTGATTAGAAATTCAAAAGGAATCAATAGATCATCAAAAAGACTCAAGAAAATGCAAGAAAACAGTGTTTTTTCACTATTTCCTATAGCAGTCCGTACAGTCACTTCTCCAAATGCCCAACCTCCGTACAAATGACCATTTTTTGGTTATAGAACTATCCCCCAACTGATCCAACCGATTGGAATTGATTGCAATGCATAATTACCTCTAAAACACCTAAAACTCCTTTTCCCGCCTAAAGTGAAATTCAAAAATTTGAAATTACAATCTTGAAATTTATTAAATTCTATTATCTAAAAACCATTGGATCTTCAATGTCCAACCTTATTTGACCTAATTAAAGCATTATACTACTAATCAAACCCCTAGAACATGATTTTCCCTTTATATTGCATTTTGGTCCTAGGATCCTTATCAGGACCCTTAGGACAGTTGACTCTCTCATTGCATTTATCCTCTCCAAATCCCATTATAGGCTTCAAAAGGTCATAGTTGATGTTTTGATATAATGGATAGGTCCTCCTAACCCTTGCAAACTCCTAGCTCTTGAACAACTCCTTGAAGGCCTTGGGTGCTCCTGCACCATTCTCCCCAAGAAAGAAAGAATTCTTGCCCCAAGAAGTATCCCATGTGTTGCCACCAAAAGACCCCTTGCTCTCATATATATGTTTTCCTCTTCCAATGAGAAGGTATGTAGTCTCCCAAAGTCACTGTCTTCCTCTTCTACCAATCTACATTCTTGACAGAATCAAAACATTGATGAGACTGGCCTCTTAGCTGTTTGATCTCAACCTGCCCTTGTACCCTGTTTATGCCTTCATTCCCATGTCTCCTTTGTGAAATGACATCACCTCTATCACCCTAAACTATAGGTCATTCAATATTCCCTACCTTAAGACTGTTCAAGTCCCACAAATTCTGATTTTTAGGACTGTCTCCTTCACAACCCTGCTGCAACTTGTATTTTCTCAATCTACCAATGTCTTCCCTTGTTTCACCCTACTTTTTCACCTGCAAACTCTTCTCAAAACAAATCACAAAACTATCATTAGACTGCTCCAAAGGAAAAGGAACTAATTTGTATCTAACATCTCCTTTGTGAACCAAATATGTGTTAAGAAATCCATCAATGCAATGTCCTTCTAGCATACTGCCATGGTCTTCCCAAGATGATATGACCACAGGTCATTGGAATGACATCACAAAGCACCCTATCATGATATGATCCAATTGAGAAATCAACAAAAGCTCTCTTACCAATCTCTGCATGTTGTCCTTGAGTTACCCAAGTGGCCTTATAGGGAGTAGGATGATCAAATGTTTCAATCCCTAGCTTGGTTATCATATCAAGTGAAGCTAAATTGCTATGTGACCCTGAATCTATGAGCAATCTGTAGATCTTACCATGACTGAGACAATTTGTTTTGAAAATAGTTACCCTTGGTTCTTGATGGAGTCTTTCTCCTTGCTTGATCATAAGAAACTCACCATCAGTCACAGGGTCTGCCATGAATGTTTTTGGTTCCTCCTTCTTCTCTTCTTCTTTTTGTACCAAGTTAGCTCTCCTATCTCTACCCCTATTAGCTTGTTCCCATTTAGGACACTTGAAGGAAGGATGCCCTGGTTCATTGCAATTGAAACATCTACCTGTGAATGGTCCTCTACCTTGTCCAAATCTGCCTCCTCCTCTAGGAGTGTATCCACCTCTTTGATCAGAAAATACCTCTTTGCCTTTGCCATTGCTGCTCTTGTCATTACTGCCTTGTCCTTGTTCTCTATTACCTCTGCCCCTATTTGAACTACCTCCTCTTCCACCATTGCTTGATCTTTCTTGCTTCCTCTTCACCTTTTCTTCTGCTCTAATGGCCAATTGAAAACATTCTCCTAATGTCCTTGGCAATTGCAAACCAATCTCATCTTGTAGATTGTACCTCAAGCCATTGATGCCCCTAGCTATTTTCTCATCCTCTTCTTCATAACCTCCTCTAATACTAAGCTTGTGAAATTGCTCAGTATAGGACATAACATCCAAGTCCTTTTGCTTTAAATTCCACCTCATCCTTTTCACATGAATGGTATAATTAGATGGTAGGAACTGCTCTTTGACCAAACTCTTCATCCTTGCCCATGTAGAGACTTTTTCCAATCCTCTAGCCATCCTATCATTCTAAAAACTAGTCCACCATGTCAATGTTGTGCCTCTCAACTTGGTTTTGGAAAACTTAACCTTCCTCTCTTCATCCATCTCCTCAAACTCAAAGTAGTTTTCTAAGGCATCAAGCCATCCCAACACCTCTTCACTATCCATCTTCCCTTGATAGATAGGCAAGTCTATGTGACTCTTCCCTCCATGACCTTGTACTTCCTTCAACAATCTCAGTAACCTCCTTTCCTCAGGGTCTTCTATCTCATATGCTGCTTGTTCTTGATTCACCCTCACATGCTCTTCATCTTCATCATTGTCTTCTTGGTCTTCTTGCTCTTCTCTCCTCCTTCTCCTCTCAAGGTTATTTATCCTTGCTTGCATGGTCTCTCTCTCCATTCTCCATTTCCTTTCTTCTCTTGCTCTGGCCTGCTCTCTTGCTGCTTCTTGTTCCCTTCTTTCTCTTCTCTCGCTTTCCAAGATTTCCTTCAACTCTTCCAACTCTCTTGCCAATTGATTTTTTGGTGCCATTGCTATTTATCCAATCCCTAAAGGACCTACTCATTGCTCTGATACCACTCTGATGCAGAGGGTCAAGGAATTTGAAAGAAACACAAAGTTCTCAAGGTTTGCAAGACACAATCTCAACCACTCTTCCAGGAACTCTGATGGAGACAAACCTCAATAATGCACCAAATGACTTATTTGCTTCCTTATGGACCCAAACCCTAGGAACAATCTTAAGAGACCCAAAAAAACTCATTTTTAATGATTTCAAAGCCCAACCCTTTGACTTAGACACAAAACCAATTTTTCACCTTAACTAGGCTACTAGCCAACTAGGCCTCTAGCGAAGGATTTTTGACTTTGCACTGAAAATTTCCAAAGGAACCTCCAAAATAATGATTGAAATATATGTGGTTTGTGATGATACATAACATACTAGATTCTTTATGGCACTTGTTTTGGAGCACACCAATCAAAAATCTGTTGTTTCCTCAAATTTAGGCCTAATTAGCCATCTTTTTCAAAGCAACCCCTCTTTAAACTCAACCCCTGACCATGAAACTTTTAAAAGTACCTTAAAATGACTCAAAACCAAGGGATCCAAGTTTTTAGACCTCTATGACACCTCTAACATGCTCAAACACAAACCCCTCCTTAACTTGCCTCAAAAACTAGGGCTTCTTGAAAACTAACCTTCCAATCACTTCCAAAAATTTCTCATTGAATCTACACCATTAGGAAAACATATTTAGTCTATCTCAACTCAAAAACATGCCCCTCATTAAGGCAGATCTTCTGCTGCTATACCCTAGCCTCCAACTTCAAGCACTTTGCATTGTGAAATCTTGGTGTACACCTCAATATTATTCTTCCCTGCATATTAGTTTGTTAAATATGTATGTTACATGCTAGTAATGATCCATTTCACAGGTCACATCAGAATTCTACCTTGAAATGGATCAATCATCCATGAAAACCACCAAAACTAGTGAAAATTCTGTGTTATTCTTGAGGACAATCAGCAATATGTTACAAAAACTGATTCCTAACATCTATCAGATCATTAAAGAGGTTAATTGAAAGTAAATATAGGTTCTTGAACCATCCAATTGATTATAAATTCAAAAGGAATCAATAGATCATCAAAAAGACTCAAGAAAATGCAAGAAAACTGTGTTTTTTCACTATTTCCTGTAGCAGTCCGTACAGTCACTTCTCCAAACGCCCAACCTCCATAAAAATGGCCTTTTTTGGGTTATAGAACCATCCACCAACTTATCCAACCGATTGGAATTGATTACAATGCATAATTACCTCTAAAACACCTAAAACTCCTTTTCCCGCCTAAAGTGAAATTCAAAAATTTGAAATTACAATCTTGAAATTTATTAAATTCTATTATCTAAAAACCATTGGATCTTCAATGTCCAACCTTATTTGACCTAATTAAAGCATTATACTACTAATCAAACCCCTAGAACATTATTTTCCCTTTATATTGCATTTTGGTCCTAGGGTCCTTATCAGGACCCTTAGGACAGTTGACTCTCTCATTGCATTTATCCTCTCCAAATGCCATTATAGGCTTCAAAAGGTCATAGTTGATGTTTTGATATAATGGATAGGTCCTCCTGACCCTTAAAAACTCATGTCTCTTGAACAAATCCTTGAAGGCCTTGGGTGCTCCTACACCAGGACCACACCAACTCTTAACCAAGACTGAAAAACAATGTCTCAAATCAATCACATGCTTCCTCACTTGATACTTATCCTTTGTATGACGTGTAAACACCAAGTCGGCCAAACCTAATGAAAACACCAATGAACTTTGAAGTACATGCTTCCACAAAAAGAAGATAACATGCATACCACATAACATGCTTCACCATAAATTGGAACACATCTTAAATTCCTTTAGATTCATGCATAGAAAATTCAATAACCTTAATACACATGACACTTTCCATTAGTCCATGAAGACTGTACAGACACATACAATAACTCTGAAACTCATTTTCTAGAGCACCAAACCATGAACACCTTGGAAAAAACATAGATAACACCATTACAAGCCATCTATCAAATTTGCTAGACCTGAAACAAACCAACAAAGGATTGCAAAGTAGATGTAGTTTTCCCAATCCACAAACAAACAACTCTTCCATACAAGTTCATAAACTGGTGAACTCAACTTTCAATCTTCATCAAACTAGAAGCTAAAAACTAGGATATAACACCCAATGATGCCTATAAACAACACTTTAGATCCACACAAGCATAGGATTGACATAGAAGAAATGCAGAGCAAATTTTGAACATACACACAACTCTACCTTCACTATTTATTAGTTTTCTCAAAAGCACTTGGTAACACATCATATCAGCACACCCGCAACACCATAAAGATAGCTCCATGTACTCACAACATCTCAATAGTATCTCAACTATACATGCACAACCTATGATTACTTGATTCCTTTCTTTGCAACAACCTATATAGTGTTGAAATCAATGACAACATCAATGACAACACCAGCATACCCATTCATACTTGCAAAAACTCTTTCCAATGCTACCATTACCTTAGGAATGTTGTTGGTTTTCAAATTAATTATTCCCTTTGTGTCACAACTTTTAGTATCCCAGTCTCTTTGATCTCTATCCGATTCATCGATAATTTTCCCCTCAAAGACATTTGAACTCACCAAGAAGGAAAGTATATGTTGATCATCATCAAAGACCTAAGAAATTTGGACATTGTCTGGGATGGCTAGGATTGAGACTAATTCCACTAAGAATCTCTTCAACTTGGAATCCTACATGAGTTCCAAGGTACTAGTAGCAATCACTAATGCATCTATAATTTGGTTATCCTCTCTAGGAATTAATTTCATTCCAAAAGCATCAAAGTCTTCTATCAAACTCCATATCTTCTTCCTGTATGAAGATAACCTCTTGTTATGGCATGTGTATTGGCTGTGAGCCTACTTGAAAATCACCTTAGAATCCCCCATGACTGTTAGAGCTATAACCTTCTTTTGATGTGTAAAAATCAATCCCCTAGAAAGTGCTTCATACTTCACAACATTATTAGTACAACTGAATTGCAACCTATAAGAACCAAAGTAAGTTTTCCCTTTTGGGTTTTTTAGTTCAACTCTAGCTCCACTCCCTATTTTGGACTTGGAATCTTATTTTTTCCAGTTTGGGGGGAGACTTCTTCTTGAGTACTATTGGTCCTTGTCAAAATAGTGGCGTCTCTAGCCTCAGATGGAAACTGATTTAGAGATGTTTTAGGGTGGTGTTCATAGGTCTCTCTTGACTGGCAAACATGGTTCAAAATTTCTATATAGGGTTGACACGTAAGCTTAGAATGGTTCTGGTAATGGAACCTACACTAGTTCTAGAGTAAAAAATTCCATAAATCAACCTCCTCTCCCAAAACCATCATATCTTGTTGCAATTTTCTAATTAAAATTTTTTGGTTGACGGTGGTCATAGGGTCATTGTTCTCTAAAGGTTGTGGAAAATTAGGATTAATCATTGAAAAAGGTCATAATTTCTTCCCTCCTATACACTCCTATCTTGGTTTCAAAATAGGATTTTTCATTAGGACAGTCATACTTCATGATCATATATTTCAGACTGGGTTTGCTTTCAATCCTAGTTTGAGTTTCTACCCCTTTCCATGGTAACCACGTGTGTGAAAAATCCAAGGAGAGATAACCTCCAATTCTTTTCATCAAAGTCCCAACATAGCAACATGCCATATATTTCAAGGATATCAGCAACCTGAATATCCATATAGGTCTGGATTCATGGGTCTAATCCAATCTGCATATGCACATTTTTTAGTTCAACAACATTAACCTCAGTTTTGTCTAACTATATAATTACTTTCTTATGAGTTTGAATTGGAATCAAACCCAATTTTTTGCAAATAGAGAAAGGAATAACATTACCTGAGGCTCCAAAATCCAAAAGTTGATTATGTAGATTCTTTTCGAAGATTCTCAGACTTAAAAGAAATGGGGGTGTCCCCCTCTTAGCTCTATACAAGACCACATTCATGTCAGTAGTTGGAGTCACCTTATTCTTTCCTTTCAACTATTTTTCCTCTTCCAAGGCCTTCAACACAATATCTCATTGGGCGGTGCACCACCTCAGAATGTCAAAGAATGACAGAGAGGTCTTTTTTTTTTCTACATTTATGAAATGAAATCAAATTTTGTGTTATCATTTATCTAGAACTTAGGCACGAATGTAGAATTGCATCTATTTAGAAACTCAAGCGGGCCCTTTGGTAAAGGAAAATTTTTGTCAACATATTGGTTAGGTGGAACCATGGTGTTGGGAGGGGTAGATGTGGTAAATGGCCCCTTGTTCTGATTTTTCAGAAAATGGCCTCCCTTGGTTTGGAAAGTGTGAGCGTCATACGTATCGGTTTCTAGCTCATTTTCCTCTTGGTTAGGGAAAGGAGACCCCTTGTCATAGGTCTCAAAATTCATGAATGTATCTATAGATCTACCACCTTTGTTGGGAGCACCTTGCGATGGTTGGGAGTCAGCTTGTGTAATCTTAACCACTTTCTCCATTTCTAGGCAGTTAACTTCAGAATGGGCTGCAGTGTCATGTAACCTACACCAGTTAGTCATGAAGTTCAGGTATGCAACATTTGCAGTGTGTGGTTTATCTTCATTAGCTTGATAGTTATGGGAAAATCCTCCATTTTTTGGTCTAGTATTCCATTTCCTATTTTTATTGGGTCTCTCATTGTATCCCCTACTCTAGTTCTGATACTTTTGATTGGGAAAGTTTTGATTTTGAAAGTTCCTTTGATTCTGGTTGAAGTAGTTGTTTTGGTTGGAATACCCTCCCTGATTCTGATAATTCAGATTATGATTTTGGTTTTGAGGGGGGTTAAACTTTAATTGTACCATCTCATTGGTCACTTGGGATAAAGTTTTCTTCAGAGTTTCTAACTCTATTGTCAAGTGAGTAGTGTGTTCACTTTTTGTAGTAGTTATAGCTGATGAGTGAGTCATGGGGTTAGAACCTCTAGCATGATTATGGGAATTATGAGTTTGCTGGGAGGAATCCAAAGTCCTACCATTAACCCATGGTTATGGGGGTGGAAATTGTAATTAGGCCAAAGGCCCATAGGCTGAGTGGGACATCCCTAGGACTATATTGAATAGAGGGGTCAGACTAGGCATATGAGGATATCCTAGGGGAGAGAAAACCACTCCTAAGCCACTTGATTGTGAACTTATCTACTGCTACAATTTGATGGCCAGGTGATACATCTTAGGCAAGGAATCAATGTCTAGCTCAAGGTAGGTTCTTTGTAGAAATAAGCCAATCAACGGGTCTATGGATTTTAGATATGCCTGAATGGCGATGTTCTCAACCACCATGTATGGTTCTTGTAACCTTCTGTACATCCATTGGAATCATGTGTTAAACAAAGGAAATGGTTCATGTTGTTCCTTCCTTATTATGGAAAAGTGGTGGTATAAGATGGCAGGGTCGACATAGACCCAGAATTGGTTGATAAAAGCATCTTCCAAATTTGTCCAACTCGGAATGGATCTGGTAGGCAAGTTCAAATACCAATTGTAGGCCACATCTCCCAGTGAATAGGGAAATAACCTACATGCAACATCATGATGACCTATTTGAGCCCAAGTACAGGAATCTTTGATTGCCTATATGTGCTCTTCAACACTTTGTGACTCTCTATGGGTGTATCTGGGAAATTTTTTCTCTAGATTCTTAGGAATTTCATGTATGCCACCGAGAATAGTTCCCAATGGTGAAGGATTATTCACAAAGAACATAATGGGTGGTGGTGATTTGGTTGTGCCAGTTGTGGTATTGGTGGAAATCTATGTGGAGTGAGTGGTGGTGCTAATGGTGGCAGGATTAATACCCTACGGGCTCTGGGTCTAATCAGGATTTGGAGTTCAACTAACGGTTCTAGATTAGTAGTAGATTTGAGAACTCTGTCAAACCTATCTGGTGAAAAGGACCCAATTCACTCTAGTTTGTTCCTCTAGTCCCTCCTAGTGCCAAGTTTTGTTGATGGTCAAAAGTAACACGACAATGTTAAAATAGAATATTTCTACTCTATTTCTCCTAAAAAAAAAAGATAAATGATCTAAAACCACCTATCTTCCAAGATCTATGTAGTTGGTTCTCAACTGCGTTGTTATCCTTCAACGGTCCATGCAACCATAATATTCAAGGGGCCTACCGGTAAATGAATACAAACTAGATAGTATGAACTTATCTAACATTTGGGGGGGTTTAAATAAATATCAAAAGATAGATCAAGGCCTAGGACATCAAAACATGAATAAGAATTTCATTTAATTCAAACATGCAATTCTTATAATGAGCATTTTCATAATTAACTAAAACCATGTAACAACACAATTCATGAAATAATCCATGCCATTGCATCCATTCATAGTGCAGATTTAGAGCATACAACCATTCATCATCACTTTTTTTTTAAATCTTTTCTATAACAAAATGTCACAATATCATTACCAAAATTAACAAATCGACAAATATAGAGAAATATCATCCACATATAATGCAACAAAATGGTTTCATATTTAGATTCTTCTATTGATTTCCATCAAATAAGAAACATTTATGCACAACAAAGATCACTGGCATACAAATAACCATTGTTCATCAACATCATTCTTAAACTAATTGCATTAAAGTTGTAAAAATGTCTAAGTATCTTGCATAAAAGCAGTAAAAATTGTAAACTATATCTAATCTCCTTTTTAGACAGCCAATCTGACTTCAATTAGCTGACCTTTACAAAGAGGAGAGAATTATAAAATATAGAAAAAATTAGCACCAATTCCTTGTTGGCATATGATGGTTGTGGACATGATTTTTGGCTACTTGTGTTGTCATTGATGGCAACTAAGTCTTTAGTTTGGTCCACAATATTAGTTATGATTGTACCGATAAAAGATCTATGTTTTCATAGTTTATTGGCTGAACAGGACATCCAGTTAGTCTGTTGATTCGGTCACCTCACCAGATCATCATTTTGTTATGTGGATCTGCAAGGAAGGTTTCCCAACACATATCTTACTCTGCTGAAGAATTTTTGTGGCATTACTGCTATCATAGCTCAAATTAAGAGGTTCGGTGGTATAACTCATTGTCTATTCTTCTCTTATGGCTGACATGTTCAATATCACAGATCACAAATGTATATGGAGTAAATGTTTTGTTATTTTCTTATGTTTGAACCTTTGTTTGGATCCCTACTATGAGTTTAGCTGACTTATGTAGGTATGCACTAAATTGTGATTTATGATTTTGGGCTGACACAAGGAAAGCTATTATATTTTCCTTCAAGCTGACATATAGTGAAATTGATGATAGTGGATATATAAAGAAGATCATTATTTCATCTTTGGTATGCAAGAATGTGAAAAATGTGTGCATGGCAAGTGTGTATGGTATTTATGCAAAAAATTTGTATAGTACTATGAGCCTACATCATAAAATCATCAAGTGAGTTATTGTATGTGTTGCAGGAAGACTTCTGTTGAAGTGTAGAATAGAGCATGAAAAGAGTGTGATCAAAGAGCAGATTGTGTGCTTCATTGGAACTGAACTCTGGCATTTGAATATGTTGTCCCATCAGTTCAAATTTTGTAGTAACATTCTATCATATGTATTGTAGGCAGTGAGCCTCTATTTTGTTGAGCAGTGAGCTCTAGGAAGTGAGCTTGAATGCAAGTGAATTCCCCTTTATGTTTACTTTTAACATAGTAAAAACTTTGTGGATTAATCCCCACCATTTTTTTTCCCCTAACAAGGTTTCCATGTAAAAATATCTGGTGTTATGGTGTTCATTATTGTGTCAACATGTTCATATTTGTCTTATGCTACTAATACTACACAAAGTTCTTACATTGTTGTAGATGGTTTTAAATTTGATATGAATAGTAAAACCTACTGAACACTGATTCACCCCCCCCTCTCAGTGTTCCCTGCATCCAACATTCCTCCTATCAAGATCCACAATCTAGGTCCTAGATCCACAATTATAGGGACACCCAGTTAACTCCAAGTGTTATCTTCTGTGGAACTGCAGGTGCTGAAAGGGTACACCTTGTGTCCATATAACCAAAATCTGACTGAAAGTTTTATCTTTTTCCTCTGTTGATCACCATGCTTTATCTTTGACTCACCAAAACTAATCTGCGGTCTTCCATCTACTCAAAAACTATCATGGAAATAGTGTTTCCTCAAAAGGTGCCTGATCTACTTGTCCTCCTCATGAGGAATCTTGTGATGCTCATCATAGTTGAAGAAAATATGCTTCAACATATCATGATCAAGTCCATCGACCCAGTCATCTTTAAAATTTGATTCTTCAAATTTCTTCTCTACTACAACAAGAGTTTCCCTTAGTTGACCAATGTTTTTGATTTCCCACTGTATGTCACATCTAAAGTCTAGTAGTATATCCATAAGCGTTAACTTAACAATATCTCCTTCTTTTATTATTTTATCAAGCCTTACCTCCCAAGAATCTTTTATTTCCCCCAATCATTCAAGTCTTTATTTTGGAGGTAATGTTTTATCAATGAGTTTTGAAACAATCTCCTCAAAGATACCTACATGTTCCCATATTTCATGAATTCCCTTGAGCATGGCTATTCTTTGTTCAATAAGATTTTGTGTTTTGAAAATAGATACATTAATAGAATTTGAAACATATTCAAGGCTCTCATCACCCAAAATCTATGATTGGACCAATTCTTTATCAATTTTTTTTGCAATCACCTTTAGTTTTCCCAAATACTACCTAAGCTTCTCTTCCTCCTCCCACCATTTCCTTATAGATTCCTCTATCTTCTTGACTAGGTAAGGTCCGCAACATAGTGTCTAAAACCTTCATCCAGATGCTTATCCATATCAGACCTAAAAACATTAAACCAATTATCAAACCATGTGGCTTCTATTTCATTTCACTCCTGTCCACCTCATCATCATTCTCAATGGTGTGGCTGCTCAGGTGTGGATGGAAATTAAATCTCCTTCAGTTGTGGATGAAATTAAATCCTTCAAAAAATTCTTCATCTTTCCTACTTATTCCTTAGGGTCATCTTTAGCTTTCTTATCTTTGATTAAGCTTGACTTGGTGGTGGTGGAAACAATATTGATCAGGTTTATTTGTTAATTGCATGTATGTTTTGCTAGATTAACAGTGCTTATTTGATAATCCTCAGCAATACAATTCTCCATTATCCATATCAACAATAGGAGTATCAATTTCTTCTATCAAATCTCCCTCATCAGTTAACTTTCTGGAATGAACAACATGAGGCTTCTTCCTTGATTTCACTTTTTCAATCTTTGTTACCTTCTCATCCCACATCATTGGTTGAGCTTGCACTTCCTACCTCTTTTCTAAATTCAGTTTGAGCCAAGTGGGAGCAGCTATCTAAGTAGTGAATTATTGAGCACTAGAAGGTGTTGAGGACAGAGGTGTGGAAGAGATTACCTCAAGGGTCTACTAAGAAGAGGCATTTTGTTGTTCTTCTTGTTCCTTCTGCAACCTTTCTTGCTCCATCTCATTTTGGGCTCTAATTTCTTCTGTCTTCTTCATTTCTTCTTCCTTTCGTGTAGTGTCCTCTTCATCTTTCAACCTTTGTTGTTCCAACTCTTTAGCATGGAGTTCTTCTTCTGTTGCCTTGTCTTGTTCATCCTTCCATATTTGTTCCAATTCATGTTCAAGAGCCTTTGCTTTTGGTTTCCTTTGTGCCTCAACAACTTCCTTTTCTTAGGCCAACTCTTGAAGTTTCTTTCTCTCTTCTTCTTATTGAGCTAATTGTTTAGCACCTAACCTTTGGGCACTTTCTAGTATTTCCTCTTGCTCTTTTTCAGTCAAAACATTCTTCAATCCCAATTCCTTAGTGTATAAGCTCCTAGGTTCAAATTCAGTTTCTTCCTCTCTAGGCTCTTCTTCAACCTTCTTCATCTATTCTTCCCATTCTAGTCTCTCTCCCTCCCGAGATAGATTTCTTTTAGAGTCCAATTAGATAGGTGATTCTATTACATCAATCATAGGGGGCCTCCTCTCTTCAACATTTTTTGTTGTTCCTGATGTTGATAGCATGGTAGGAATAACATCCTTGGTTTTTGGAGGGACAATAGAAGGTGCTTTTTGAGAAACATTTTCTCTAGGATGTAAAATAGCTAAGGGTGTGGTACCCAAGCTTGAAGTAACCCTAGCAGCAACCATCTCAAAAGTAACTTTTTTCTTTTGCACAGCATCATCAATTTACTGCAACAAAACTTCTTCTTTTGTTGAGGGTGTCCTTCTACGGTAGTCTCCACTACTACAACACCCTTTTTCAATCTTTTATATTGTTTCATTTCTATGGAGGAAGTAGGTTCACTGCTAGAAACTCTTTTCTTGGAATCCTTAACCCTTGGCTATTTTAGCTGAAGCTCAATCCATTTCAAACTTCTATTCACCACTCAAGATATTTTATGGATCTTAGTTTCCTATTTTTCTACCCAATTGATGGGATCCAGATCCTTAGTGGCTACATTATCCATTTCATATTAGGATCAAGTGTGATCCCATCATCAGTAGTTCCTTCTGGAATATCTATTTTAACCTCAAAATATCTCATCTAGGGGATTGTTAATCTTTCATACCCCATTTTCCTAACTTCAAACTGATCCTCAAGATTGGTCCAAATTTCCTCGAGAAGTGGCTAATGATGGGGAAACTGAGAAGCATACAACCCATACATTTTCCTTCTTGGATCAAAGAATTTCTTGTAAGTATGCTGCTAGAAATTCATATAATGAAATTCTTCCATTTTTTTCTTAGCCATTATTGAAGAGGAACAACAATAAAATACTAACTTGATTGGGAAAGAATGACAAACAGTCTTATGTTGTACAAAAAAATTAGCATTTACCTTGGTAGCTTGTTGAGAAAACTCCATTAATAGCCATTTATCACCACAACACCTTGACAGTTTAAAAGGATGACCATCATACTCAAAAAATATAAAATAAGTGGACATGGGGTATTGAATAAACAAATATCCCCATTCTTGAATGAATTCCATAGCCTCTCATGACAACCTGAACCTAATGTCACCTGCAAGTTGATTGATAACAACATATAAAAATGCATCGTTGACTCTTTTAAAATGTTTTTTTGCCTCCTTAAGCTCTAGATGGTCGTAATATTCCCAAACCTTCTTTTGATCTGGGCCAACATCCATTGACCCTTTAGTGTTCAACCTAGGAAACCATCTCATCCTTGCAGCACAGTATATGACATATGAAGACATATAAAATGTCTTTTTTTCTACTACTTTGAGTAGTTGGTTATGTATATTATCAAAAATTATTTATCCCCAATCTAGAAATTGCTTCCCTTCAAAATTAGTTGGATGAATGGGAACATCCAGTGCTCAAAAAATTGAGAATTTTGTTTGCCAAATACCCTAGCCAGTAATGTAATCATGTCTCCTATATCTTCAGAAAAATCTAACCTCTTAGGATTAGTTGGCAACTTTTTCAGTGATTTCTTCTCTATTTTTAGCCACTGTTTTTTGATAAGCTTTTTATTCCCTTCTACATCTTTTTCCCAAATATCAAGTGCTTGATCCTCAGTCATGATCTTGAGATTGGGATAAGGGGGAGGATAAAAAACATGTCTAATCATTGCTGGGGTCAAATCAATTATTACATTTCCTTGTGCATCAATGCACTACCTTTGAATATGATTGTATGTTTGTGCAATAGTTAGAATAAAATCAAGACATTGTACATCAATAGGAAAATTGGCCACATGAACTAGCCTAGACTCTGCAATCCTCCTTTCCCTTGGGGCAACATTTTGAAAAGGAATTTGTATGAAATTTCTCTAAATCAATGTTTCCCACCAATGTATCTGTGATGTTCATGACCTCAAACCCAAACTTAGATGGTACTGGGTTCCCTTGGAATTTGTACTTCATTGTAAGAGCCACTATTTTTGGTTTTAACCTCTTTGGCCTTGTTCCCTTAGATGTTCCTTCAATGAGAACCTCTTCCTCTGAATCAAGCATTTATTAATTATCATGCACTACTAACCATTATCAGATTAAAGAAAAAACATATATGAAGAGAAATTTAACATAGGAATTCATATAATACCAACATTAATTCAAGCCAAAATCCCATCCAACAAGTTAATTGAGGATATTTGGGTTTTGGGTCTATGACAAAACCAAGAACCTGACCATTTTAAGCATAAAACTCAACTCTAACAGAAGTCAGGATTGAGTTGTGACTCAGAACCTATATCTATTTTAATGAATAAGTTAAGTGCAATTCCATGGTCCAATCCCACAGTTTTTGGGAATTGGGATCGGGTCTTAGCCAGGTAGCAACACTTTAACCAATAGAGTTAATGAAGGGATTTTGCTAAGTTCCAATACCGATGTTGAATAGGAAGTTTGGATTGAGTCATGATTCATAACCAAGATCAAAATGATGATAGGTGGAAGTAGCTTCCCAAGTTCTGATCTCGATAAGATATCAAGAATCGGGACTAGGATTTCATTTGGTCACGGTACTTAATGATGTATCCAAGGTTTGGTGTCGACCCAACTTTTGATCTCAATGTTAATGTAGGGATCAAAATCGAGAATTAGAACAATAATTTATCAAAACCTTTTTAACATTTCATGGTATTGATCCAATACTCGATCCTGATGGATCATCAAAAATCAAGATCAAACATGTGAAGGAACCTAGACTCAAAAAAATGGCAAATCTATTGATGGTGTTTTATCCACAAAAAAAACCTAGATAGAATAAAAGTATCCTATCTCTCTTGAAAGGTAAATCTCTATCAACAAGCCTCAAGAGATAACCCCAAGGTCTCAAATGTTAGGTCTTGACAAATGTAGTGAAACAACTCAGAGAATGTGAAATTGTTGGTAATCACAAGGGTTCTTACAAATGAACAATGTTGGAAATGTACTTTCATCAGATGTAACAATATGGTGATGCTTTCAATCCTAAAACTAACCCAGATTCAAAGAAATAGCAAAAGAGAAAGGGTTGAGAGAGATTTTAAACTAACTCCTAAGATCAATCACAATAATGACGAATGCTGCAAATAGACAGATCCCTAATAAAACCAATCTCTACTTGACCAAGGACAAGCCCACAACTCCACAAAAATGGTGCAATCTTCTAAGGAAACTAAAGATTTTTAGACTATGAATATTCATTCACACACCCACTAACTGGTGCAATGTAAACAAGCATCAACAAGTGAACTAAGTGCAATATAGGGCCTAGACTAACTTTACACAGCAACCTACAATCAAAAAATTGTTAAGTATGGACCAAAGATTGATCAACATCATTCACATTTCAACATTGGCATGAAAGAACTGAAAACTAACATCTAATATCTGAGAATTGAGAATAAGAAACCATAAACTGTCAAAGTGTAGCACAAAGTTTTCCAAATCAACAATCCAATTGCATTAACTTCTTCAACATTACATAATAATTTCCAGTCTCTCTCCTCTCCTATAGTTGCTATCTTGCAGAATCTAACTCCTAACTTAGCCAATTTTGGCTTTCTACAACTTTTAATCAACTATCCTCTAACCTCTACAAATGAGAAGGCACTAGCCTTTTATAGAAAATTACATTTTGAACCAATAGCCGGGATTTAATTCATCCAATGGCTGCAATTGCACTTCTAGAAGCATCAAGCTGTTACATTTAATTTGGGAGCTCATGGTACATCATCATCCAATCAATTGTATTTAGTTACATTATGGCCCAATGACATCAATTTTGAAAAAATCCTCATTGGAGAATAAATACAGCTTCACGTCTTTCCTTGTTAAAGGAACCTCTCCAATTGGTATACAATTGGTGGCACAGATTCATAGGCAGGTGCATATTTAATATTCATTTGTAATCTTTTCCATATTTTCTTCCTGGCATGAATCCATACGCAAGTCCGCTATTAATTAATTTAATCCTGAAAAATAAATACAATCATCAATAGCTCACATGTTAAAAAAAATCCCATCCATACAATATCCAAATCAAACTCAAATAAAATTTTGGCCTTTTAAGAAAAATTTCCATTTTTGGAAACTTTTCATTTTTGGAAATTTTTAATTTTAGGAAAAAAATTCTATTTCAAGAATTTTTCATTTTCAGAACATTTTAAAATTACAAGGAAGAAAAATTCCATTTTGGAAATTTTCCATTTCGAGAAAAAATGCATTTCGGGAAAAAAATTCCATTTATAGAAAATTTTGGGATTTTTGAGGGGGCTCGAATTTTTCAAAAATAGAAATTTTGGAAAATCCGAGGTAGCTTGGATTACCCGAAATTCAAGCCAGGTCAAAATCCCCTAAACTTCATAACTTTTTTTCTAGAAGGAATTTTTGAAATTTTCAAAAAGCAACTCGACCTAATTTTTCATCCTCTATCCACGGGTGCAAAAAAAAAAATTCATATAATATTGAGAATTCACCTCAAAATTGGTTTTCGAGGAATCAAAGGTAGTTTGGATTCTCCGAAATGAGTTCAAGCCGGAAAATCCAAGGTAGGCTGGAATCTCCGAGCAAATTGAACCTTGGGAATCCAAGGGAGCTCAAATTTTTTGAACCTCTCCCTGACTTAGTCAATTTTAGCCCCTGGGTGAAACTCTGAGTTGAGGAAAACTTCTAAGAGCTAGACTATGATCATGATGTTGTGAAAGACACCTCAAGTGTGGATAAGACACAAAATTTCAAGGTGAAGCAAAGTCAAAATTGCAGGAAACCAAACCTTAAAGGAGAAGAGATCAAATGAAGCAAGCAAAAAGAGGGTCCTTGCCTTCGGTGGGGCGTGTGTGCAAAATGTGCACAACAAATGGCGACTCCTGCTAGGAAAATACTCCAAAGCATTTTGATGAAGAACAAGAATCATGAACCCAAAATCTCTGGTTTCGATCTCCCTATCAGGAAAAAAAATCAAAATGCAAGATTAAAGAATCAAGACCAAAGGTAGACCAAACCTTCCATAGCCTGAAAATCCTAGTGTGTGCAAGTGAGTTCATTTCCCTCCCTCGGTTGCTGTAGGAACCAAACTCAGTCAAGTTAGGCTACGTAAAGGATTCTAACTTCAAAAGCAACCTGGATAGAGCCTTGTTGCCAGTCAGGCGTCCATAGCCCCAATGAGGTTATCATTTTGGCTCTCCCAAACATAGCTCTACTTCCAGCGAGACCTCAACCCCAGTAGAGATATTTGGATACTCCTGATAAGTTGAATTCTTTCTTTTGATTTTGAATATTTTTGTTTTCTTTTCTTTTTTGATATTATTTTCTTTCCACTTTTATTTCAACCTATGAACAATGAAGTTCACACTTAGGGATGAGAACCACAGTGGCCCTAAGTAGAAATTTAGGATTTTTCACCTAACAAGACCCCACAAGGACCCTACTGCAACCTCAAGATTCTTAGGATGTATGAAAGATATAAGATTTCAAAATACTTCAGGTTCAAATCAAATCAATGACCCATCCTCTTTAAATCAAACATTCAGACCACTTGACACTAACATAAAATCTTGACCATCCATTCAAGACACATGATTAGAGTCCATCAATGAAACACTCAGAACAGTCCTAGATAATAAAATGGTTGTTGTGAAAATGAAAATATCCCCAACAAAAGCAGAGCAACCCCGAACTGGAGAAGCAATGCAAAACCAAAGCCATCTAAACTAAAGCAGACCTAAACTAACCAAAAAGTAGAAAGTAGACTAGAAGCCATCAAAACTAACCAAAGCAAACTAATCCTAAAGCAATCTATCCTAAAGAAAACAAAAACAAACTAAAGATAAAGAAAAATAGAGCAAGTGTCATTTATTCAAATCAACATTATGTATATTGAGTCCTACCCCCATATGGTTGATCAATGCATGAACAAGCAGTAATGTAATGGTAACAATCCTCAAGAATGAAAATTCATCTTTATATTTAGCAAAATAAATCCCCAAATTGTAACATTCAAACTCCACCTCATAATCAGGAATAATAAATAACTGAGGTAAATCATTAGGACAACGATTAACCCATATGCAAGTTGTCTTCCCCAAACTCCCATAATCAAATTGATAAACTTCAAAATTCACAATAAGGAAAGAAACAACCTGATGTGCTGCTTGTTGAGACTAAATGTCATGTTTATCATCCTTCAATTGTGAAGAGCTTATATCTATGTTGTCAGGAGGTCTCCACTGATGATGCAACATTCCTCTCACGTTCAAAATATGCAAAAAAAAATTAGAGTTATCAATAAGCAGTCCAAGGTGAAATTCAGATTGAACAAACTTAGAATTAACCTCATGGAACCTTTCACCTATTTGTGTTTCTTCATGAGGTATCAATGATGAGAATGCAAAAGATTTGCCATGCACAGTGAATTCCTCAACAAGATGTTCATTAAGAAGCATCACAAATTGGCCTTTAAACATGTTTCACTTACAATAGTGTGATCAAGCCCATCAATTATGACTGTAATATTACTATTTTCAGCATCATTCATGTTTTCCTGCACATCAGTATGAACCACATTAGCTACCTCACCCTTAATACATAAAAGATGTGAATTTTCATTGTGCAGTTCATCAATAGAATTTGATAAATTAGAAGACTCCCTGAATTCATCTTTTGTTGGCACTGGTTCAGATTCTTGATCATAACTATCAAGAATATTGACCACTCCATTAAGTGTTTCCTCATGTTCTTCAAGACATTCATCAACAACTTGTTGAAATTATTCCATTGGAGACTTGTTTGTTGTATCTTTCTGTGTATCCCTCATATGTTGTGGCAGCTGCACTTGTCCTTCCACCTCTTTTATGGCTGCCTGACACTGGAAGCATGTAAATTCTAAATGCTCTTCCTCATGTATCCTGCACAAAGATGGTAACAACAATTCCTCTAAGAAAACTCTATAACTCAAGCTTGACCAATCTTTTATAATTCTGGCAACAAACTCTTCATATCTAGTCTGTATTGGATCCTCATTCTGAATGGGAGGAACTTGTATGGTCACTCCTTTTTCTTGCAGCTCATCCTCCACTATATTTTTAGAAATATGACTAACCTCTATAGGAACATCCTCCTCAATCTTTATAGGTAGCTCTTCACTTAAATGTTCCTCTGTTAACTCTGATGCCTCATATTTTTCTTCCTTACACTCAGTCCCTTCCAGAGCCACCTCAACATCAGCTACAACATCATTTATAGATTCACAATTTGTTGGTTTCTCTGTAGTGCATTCCTTGTCTAAATTTTCTTTCCAATCCAAGTATCTTCCAACTTTAATGATGATGTCCACATATGAACGACAAGTGAATTCTGAATGGGTTGCATTATGAACTCTACACCATTTAGATGAGATGAAATCTTGCAAACCCTTACCACCACTAAGCTAATCTTCAACTATCTGTGTAAATGCCTCAATTACAATATCAATAAACTCTAAATTTGTAGATGCTAGTGATTCAGGCAGGTTTTGCATGAATAGATTCCTTCGCAAAACTATCTCGATTTTACCCAAAAAGGCTAACCATTCAAACTCATTATGCCTAGTGGTATTGTGGATTCGCACTGGTTTGAAGACGCATAGTGATGCAAACCCTTACCATTCCAACAATCCAATCTCTTATTTAGAGACTCACAAAGTTGAGGAAAATCAATCTGAAGACTATTTCCATCATGAAAAACATAAGACTGATTTTCCATCTTGACTCGGAATATTTATTTTTAGAGATCTATCATATCTCAAAATTTCAACATAAAGGCTCATTCAACTTCTAGCTATGTCACCTTCATTTAGGCCCTCCTTCTAGTGCCAATCTATTGATGGTGTTTTCTACACAACAACTACTAAGACAGAATACAAGTATCTTATCTCTCTTGAAAGGTAAATCTCTATCAGCAAGCCTCAAGAGATAACCCCAAGGTCTCTAATGTCAGGTCTTGAAAAATGCAGTGAAACAACTTAGAGATAATGTGAAATTGTTGGTAATCACAAGGGGCCTTACAAATGAACAATGCTGGAAGTGTACTTTCATCAGATGTAACAATATGGTGAAGCTTTCAATCCTAAAACTAACCCAGATTCAAAGAAATAGAAAAAGAGAAAGGGTTGAGAGAGATTTTAAACTAACTCCTAAGATCAATCACAACAATGATGAATGTTGCAAATGGACAAATCCCCAATAAAGCCAATCTTTGCTTGATCAAGGACAAGCCCACAACTCTGTAGAAATGGTGCAATCTTCTAAGGAAATTGAAGATTTTTAGACTATGAATATTTATTCACATACCCACTAACTAGAGCAATGTAAACAAGCATCCATAGTTGAACTAAGTGCAATATAGGGCCCATACTAACTTTACACAACAACCTACAATCAACAAATTGCTAAAAGTATGGACTGGAGATTGATCAACATCATTCACATTTCAACATTGGCATGAAAGAACTAAAAACTAACATCTAATATTTGAGAATTGAGAACAAGAAACCATAAACTTTCAAAGTGTAACACAAAGTTTTCCAAATCAACAATCCAATTGCATTAACTTCTTCAGCATTACATAACAATTTTCAATCTCTCTCCTCTCCTATAGTTACTATCTTCCAGAATCTAACTCCTAACTTAGCCAATTTTGGCTTTCTACAACTTCTAATCAACTATCCTCTAACCTCTACAAATGAGAAGGCACTGGTCTTTTATAGAAAATTACATTTTGAACCAATGGCCAAGATTTAATTCATCCAATGGCTACAATTGCACTTCTAGAAGCATCAAGCTGTTACATTTAATTTGGGAGCTCATTTTACATCATCCAATCAATTGTGTTTAGTTACATTATGGCCCAATGACATCAATTTTGAGAAAATCCTCATTGGAGAATAAATACAGCTTCACATGTCTTTCCTTGTTAAAGGCGCCTCTCCAATTGGTATACAGCTGGTGGCATGGATTCATAGGCAGGTGCATATTTAATATTCATTTGTAATCTTCTCCATATTTTCTTCCTGACACGAATCCATATGCAAATCCCCTCTTAATTAATTTAATCCTAAAAAATAAATACAATCATTAGTAGCTCACATGTTAAAAAAAAATCTCATCCATAAAATATCCAAATTAAACTCAAATAAAATTTTGGCCTTTTAAGAAAACTTTCCATTTTTAGAAATTTTTAATTTTCGGAAAAAAAATTCCACTTCAAGAATTTTTCATTTTCAAGGAAAAATTTCCATTTTTGGAAATTTTCCGCTTCGAAAAAATGCATTTCAAGAAAAATTCCATTTTGGGACAAAAAAATCATTTTTGAAAAAAAAATTCCATTTTTGGAAAATTTCAAGATTTTAGAGGGGGTTCAGATTTTCCAAAAATGCAAATTTCGAAAAATCTGAGGTAGCTTGGATTACTCGAAATCCAAGCCAGTCAAAATCCCATAAACTTCATAACTTTTTTTCTAGAAGGAATTTTTCATCCTCTATCCATGGGTGCAAAAAAGATTTTCATATAATATTGAGAATTAACCTCAAAATTGGTTTTTGGGGAATTCGAGGTAGCTTGGATTCTCTGAAATGAGTTCAAGCCAGAAAATCCAAGGTAGGCCAGAATCTTTGGGAAAACTGAACCTCGGGAAATCCGAGGGAGCTCAGATTTTTTGAACCTCTCTATGACTTAGTGAATTTTAGCCCTTGGGTGAAACTCTGAGTTGAGGAAAACTTCTAAGAGCCGGACTATGATCATGATGTTGCAAAAGACACCTCAAGTGTGGATAAGACACAAAATTTCAAGGTGAAGCAAAGTCAAAATTGTAGGAAACCAAACCCTAAAGGAGAAGAGATCAAACGAAGCAAGCAAAAAGAGGGTCCCCGCCTTCGGTGGGGCATGTGTGCGAAATGTTTACAACAAAACCTTGAGTGGAGTTTCAATTCTTGAATCTAAAATACATGTAGGAATTGACAATCGAAAAGTAACAATAATGAAGGAAAAAGTATATGTAACATTATCTCCAAACGGTGCCTTCGGAATCAGATTGTTGCTTGGGACCAAGATTTTTATTGAAATGGTCATAATTTTAAATTTAGCATTTCAAACACCTTCCAACCTGATAGTACAACAAAACTCTAGAAAACTAGGGCATAGCAAGATAGACAATCCCTCAACCAGAAAGAAAAACAAACAATGCAAGAAAAAGCAAAGCATGCTGAACGAACCAAAGGGTTTAAGAACGGGGGAAAAAAAACCGAAATGGAATTTAACTAGGAGCAAGCGAAGAAAGAAAGAAAAAACAACAAACACCCAAAGCAAACACAAGAAAAACAAAAAACAAGGAAAACATAAGAAAAACACCAACCTTCGAACACAACTAGGAATTCTGACAGCATGGTGACAAATTGAAACGCCTCTCCAAACCCTAGCTTGGCACCACTCTCGTTCACTCTGTCAAACTGTTTGAGGTAGAATGGATGAAATTCAAGGAGCGACGAAATAAAAACCTGTTCGCACGTGCGAATGGTTAAACATTAAATGTAGATCAATCGGGCCTTAGGATCAGGGTGGTCGTCATAAATGCGGGGTTCCAAGAATGAAGAGAAGCAGGGGTTAGGATCAGGACATGGAACGAGACCGATCTTTCAAAAAGTGAAAATTTCAGTCAATGGTGTGCAGTCTGAAACTTGACAAACAAACAAGAAAAAGTGGGGGGGGGGTCAAAATCAGGTCGAGAGATGAAACCAAAACTTTGAAAAGTTTTGAGTGCAAGTCACAGTCCGAAGCTCGATCCCAAAAAATACAAAGAGAGTCAGAAGTCAGGATTGGGATGGAAACATGAACAAGAACTATGAAAAGTTCTTGGTTCTGGTTTCGTTCTGATGCTCGACTCTGACACAAAAAAAACACACAAGGGAAAAAAGGCAGAAGTCAGGATCAGGACAAAAACAAGAACTTACACCTTGAAGGGTGCAAGGTAACGGTTTCGATCTAAAACCCAACTTCGACACAAAAGGAAAAAAGATAAGGAAAAGCATGAGAATCGTGATCGGGAGATGGAATGATACTTATACTTTGGAAAGTAATAAGTGCACGTGCTGCTTCGAAGCCTGAACCTGAAAAACAAAGAAAACCAAGACTTAGGAGAAAAAGGAAAAACTCCTAAGATACGAACAAAAACACGAAGGACAAAAGAAACAAAAGGGGAACCCATTTTGACAAAAACAAAATGGGGTGGTTATGCAAGGCATAACAGTTACCATCTCTTCTAAAACTAGATTATCAATGCTATCACTATCATTGATAACTTTACATATCTTTCCTCTAGACTTACATCTTGTTCTAAACAAACTCTTCCTTTACGGTGGTTCCTCAATCACTTCTTCATGCATCAAATCTCTCCTTATTACCAATTATTCACATTTCTCAAGTTTCCCAACTGAATTAGTGGATTCAATAGGTTCTTCATCCACATAAGTTGCTCTTTTGGTATGCTCGGTCTTCTTTCTAGAACTTCCTTGATGACACTCAAATGCTCTATTTCCTTCACCTCCACACTTGAAATTGATTCCTATGAACAATCTCTTCTCAAATCTTCCTTCATCTCTCTGGTATCCATCATTGTAGTAGAGATTATGACCTCCTCTATCAATATAGTAGAAATTTCTATCTTCTCTTCCTTTGCGATAAGAATTGGCATCCTTTTCTTAGATTTGGTAGGGTTTCCCATCTTTGTTTTGATCTACATAAGGTTTTCTTTCTTTGGTTTGTAATCTGCATCTCTAGAATCTTACTCTTGCACTTCTCTACCTCTATTCAAACTTCTTGTTCAATTTCTCTTCCACCTTTAATGGAAATTTATATGCTTCCTCAACTAATGTCATCTTTACTAGGCTCAATTCCTCTTGAATGTTTGTTCTTAGTCCATTGATGTATCTCACCACTTTTTATTTACTCGCTTTACTATGACTAGTTCTAATGATCATCTTATAGAATTCTTCAGTAAATTCCTTCATTTATCCCTCCTTTTGCCTTAGGTTTTGCAATCTTTTCAATAATTCAAACTCGTAATCAACACGTATAAATTGATTCTTCAGTTTTGTCACCATTCTATCCCATTTGATGATTTTCTCCTTTCCTCTACTATTTCTATCCTATTGAACTTCTCTCAACCATAAAGTAGCATGACCTTTCAATTTTGGTGTTTGTAAATCTCACTCTTTTTAGATCCTCAATTTCTTCATATTCAAAGTATTCCTCCAATTCATTGATCTTGTCAATCAATTCTTTAGGGTTTAAATTTATCACATAATTTTGAATTTCAACTCTAGGTCGCTTACTAATTTTCCAAATGGCTTTCAACATCTTTATCTAATCTACTTCTTCTTCTTATTCTTCTAGGGCTTCTTCAATTTTATTCACAACATGTTCTATCTCATCATCAATTTCATCCTCATGTCTAGGGTTTAAACCTCACCTTCAATCTTCTTGAACAACATCTAATCAGACTCGCATTGCTTGCATCATCTCCAACATTTCATCCTTTCTTCTAGTGGAATTCACCATATTAGGAACCCTCATCAATGGAATCTCTCTCCTTGAATCTGGTGCAAATGAATCAATTAGGCGATCTTTCTACAAGGGTTTTAATTGGATCATAGTCGGTGATCGGTTGAAAACACATGGATTCTACCTCAGGTCGGTGTTTTTCTTCACCTCAAGGAATAACTTTAGGACTTGTAACTCACTCTGATACCACTTGGTGCAGTCACAAATGGAGGGTTCAAAAGGAACAGTCCAAACCATTCATCTTATAGTCAACACAAGAGAAATAACATAACAAAGTATTTTACAAATATAAATATTTATTAAATCGAAAATATTACATACAACATATGCCTCATGGGTGAATAACTAGGGCTCATAAGCATGCCACAAGGGAATTCAACATTACAACTGGTTGAATGCCTTATTTGAAAATATGATCCTACTAACTTGCGAGATATCTATCTAACTACTAAATACTACAACTGATGAATGCTTTATAATCAATTACAATCATCTTAAATATGATTCTGCAACTCTAACAAAGGTTTTTGCTGGCATCAAATGTTCACAAAACCTAATGAATGATCAAGTATGTAGGTCGGACTTAAAACATGAAAGATAATCCTTCACGAAATAAAATAAATTGTGGATCCCCAAGCAAGATCCCCTTGGACCCAAAATTCTTGTATAATGTTCCATTAAGCTCAACATGCTTTGTAATAGGTTTGCACTATGAATTTTGGACCAACTTGGCCCCAAATGCTTTGATAGTGAATTACAATGAAATTCAAAGAGTGATAACTTTCTAAAAATAAATGAAAATGATTAGAAATTTGGATATGATGTAGATGACCTTGTGTAGATGTTATATCCTTCTTTGTGAGATGAGAAATGATAATGCAATGAAATGCGAAATGAAAATTTCAAACTACTACTAACTTAAATGCAAGAAAATAAATATTTTTAGTTGATACAAGATTGCTTTACAACTAGGGATGCTCACTACATCAGATTTTTTGGTAGGTAAATACTAAAATCAGCTAAAGGTAGTGTACATGGTGGTAGGTCTAGGGGTCCATTAGGCTCAATCAGCTAATGTACTTCCCTTTCTTAGTCTTAATTAGTTGCTAGGGATTTGATATGTGGAATTGGCATGAACTAGTGATCTCTAGTACTACAAGGCTAGTAAGCGGTGGTTGTTGTCATTCGATGCATTTATAATCATAATTTACTTCGATGGATTTGAAGAATGTGAAATAACTATGTGATAAGGTGGCAGGCTATTATCCACTTGTTTTGGTAAGTTACAACTTTTAGGCATATGTGGTTTCCTTTATAAGTGTTATTGATCTCCAATATATTGTCATTTTTTATTGTTGGTTTCTTTTGGTAGTGTTCTATTGTAACCATAGAGATGGAACCCCTCAATAAGTATTTTTTCATCCCCATGTTTCAAAGTTTGAATATCCAGAGTCTGGTAGTTATTCTTTTGATATGTTGAAGGTCTTCAAAATCGACTATGCAAGGGTAGAAATGGTGATAAGGGTGGTTGTGGGTGATCATATTCTACATGGTAATCTGATTTTTTCTATATGCTTCTTAGGTAGATTCTATTTTTCTCTCTAATTCCATAGATATTTTATAGCATTATGCTCTAGTTGGCAAATTGGTTGTAGATTATATGCAAGATAGGCATTTTTTGGGGCAATCTTTAAATAATTCTATTCATGATTATGACCTCCATAATGGGAAAGCACTAGTAGGGGCTTCATTTAGACACAAAAGATTTGAAGAGAAATTATGGGTTTTTGTGTGTCTATGTTTCTCTGAAACAAGCTTTGCAAGAGCATGATGAAGTTGAACTAGAAGATGCATTCAAAGTGCATAAAAATGAATTGGGTTTCAGGTTGTGTGGTTGAGTTTTAGAATTCTTTCAGGCCATGATCATAATAATTTCCCATTTTTCTCACCCCTATGCTTCTTTCAATGTTGGGTCTAAAGGAGGAAGTTGGAAAGTCTTTTGTTTAAGGCTAAATATATCTTTTTTAATCCTAGGATGGTAGTTCATATAGTGTTTCTTTTTTTCTCATCTCAATTTTATCATTCGGATGGTGGTTATACTTAGCTATATTCTATTATCATTCTCATGGGGTGATTTTGAATCTCTCAATCCCCTACTACTCTACTATATGTAAATATTTTTATATCATTTTTTGTTGCTCTAGAGGTATCCCCATGACCCAACCCAATGCCCAACTAGCCTAGCCTTGGTCTTACTTTTTTCCAAGTTGGGGTCCAAGAGGGGTGAATTGAGGTGAGACTAATCCTTTGGGGATGCACACAATCACTTGCAAACCACATGCATTGGGGAAGCCTAGGCCTTGATGTTGAACCTAAAACCTTTGGGGAGCAAACCCACAACACAAGCCAACTCTGCTACTCGTATGGGTTGTAAATACTTTAATATAAATATAATATATTTTAGGCCTTGTGCATTTTTATTAAAATAAATTAAAAAATATTACATTATTTTAATTTAATATTTTGAATGTATGATTATGTATATTGTTTTTCCATTTTAATGTATTCATTGGTCTAAGAATTGATTCATTATTTGAAAAGTCACATTACACTAGTTAGAACTTTATTTTTTATCTCTCAATAATTAACTCATTTTAGATGTGGTCATAACATGACCCTATCACCTAAATAGGAGCATTATTGTGATCACATGCATCACACTCAAAGTTCAAGTTTTATTTTTGAAGGTTGAAATTCTTAAGATTTGGCATTTATATGTGAACAAGGGCACACAAAGTTTAAATTAATATGTCAAGGAATGTGCATTTAAAAACATATTAGGTAAAATTATAGGTATGAGATGATAGGAAAGACATGTACTTCATAGTTGTGGAAAAATGTACTCTAAACCTTTTAAGAATGCTAAGTGTGAAGCCTAAATCATGTTATCAAATATTAAAATAAAGAAATATTAATAAATATCCCATTAAATAAAAAAATGACCACATCAATGTGAGCATGTGCTCAAAACATGAAAGTAAATCAAATTAAACTATTTCACCTCCACCTGCATCACTCTCAATGATCAAGTTTTATTTTTAAATGTAGATATTTATAAGATTTGATATTTATATGTGAACGAGGGCACACATAGTTTAAATTAATATGCCAAGGGATGTGCATTTAAAAACATCTTAGGTAATTCTATAGGTATGAGATGATAGGAAAGACAAGTTACTCATAGTTGTGGAAACATGTAGTACTATAAACCATTTAAGAATGCTAAGTGTAAAGCCTAAATCATATTACCAAATATTAAAATAAATAAATATCCCATTGAATAAAAAAAATGACCGCATTCATGTGAGCATGTGCTCAAAACATGAAAGTAAATCAAAGTAAACTATTTTACCTCTACAAACATGCATAAACATACTCCATTGTACATAATAAAATATTGTAAATGATAGTATGTGGATTTCTCTTTGCTTAGCATAACCTTGATTTATAAAATAGATGCAAAGATGACTTTATTTCTCAAAATTCATGGAGAGATTGAATGGCTAGAGTATGGGTATTTTATAGCTTTCATAGATATATGATCAATAGTTTAAGATGATTAGAGAGATCAATGAATGAGATGGAGTGAGAGATCATGGTGAACATGAAAGTGACATGTGTCAATATGAAGGGATAAGATGTGGGGTTACATGGATGAGATGTACAAAAACATGGGTGAGTGAAGTGAGAGTGAACTAAGGTTGCATCTTAGTCAATTCACTAAATCAAGAGATGGAAAAATATAAATAAGTTTACTTAATCCATGTGCATGAGATGAAGATATAATTAGGAAATAAGTAAAATATTTATTTCTAGAAGAATTTAAAGATAGAAAAAATAAATTAAATATATTAAATAATTTATTTAATTTTGGAGGAGATATTAGATAATTAAATTATTAATATTATTTAATTATGATGGATGAGAGGAATACATCAATTAATTAAATAATTAAAAATTATTTAGTCAATGTAGATAGATGAAATTATGAATTTAATTAAATAATTAAAAAAATTAATTAAAGAAGATAACGTCTTATCTTAATTAAATAATTAAAATGATTTAATTAATAGTCACATTTATAGATTAATGATAAGAAGATGATGGGTTAGATGAAATGTGTTAGTCATTTTTAGGTGTTTATATTTTCCCCTCTTTGAGACAATGTGCATGTTGCATTGTTTCAAATATATGTTGTTAGCATGAAAATTTTAGGCGATGACATCCTACGATGTTCCCTAATGGACCAAGTGATGGAGGGGTCAGTGTAGGATCATGAGGGTCCAAACTAGGCCCTTAAGTGGTAATGAAAACTTCAAAAAAAGAGTTAAGAAACTTGACATAAAATTTTGAATAAGTTATTAACATAATTTTAAAAAATATGTAAGAATGAAATTTGTAGCAAATTGAATGTAGTTTCTAAGATACTAGTCCTTTTTTGGAAAAAAGTAAATCTATTTGGTGAAAATTTGAAATTTCAAAGAAGTAGTACTAAATTTTTAGGAAAAAATAATATATTTTTTGAAACTTTGAATATAATTAGAGGACACATGTGTGGATGTGCCACATTTTTTTGTAATTTTTTTACAATTAAATAATTATTTATGAATGTTTTATTAAATTTTTTAAAAATATTAAAACTTGTTTGTCTGATCACCATAACTTGGTCAAAAATTTATGAAATTCAATTTTTATTTTTCTTTTTATCCTATAGTATGGGAAGCATAGAATGTGTCACGTCTTTCAGATTCAAAAAATGTTTTTGATTATAGGTAAAAAAGGTTTTGAAGGGACCTTGAAACCCTTTACAAAATAAAATGTGACTTCAACATATAATAAAAAATAGAGCAAGCAACCAAAAAGAAGCCAAAAACCAACAAAATAATAGCTAGAAAGAGACACAAAAAACATGCGACTAGAGATTATTCAGGATGTTCACCACTTCTAAGTCATCATCAATAATCTTTTGATGAACATTCATAACTTCCACAACCTCTTCAGTAGGAATTCCAGCATTAGCATTCATCTTGGGTTTGTTATGGGTTCTAGCTGAAGGACTCATCTCACTCGCCACTTTCAACCAGGCTCCAACACTAGCAATAACATATTTCATACCAGAGGCATCCCACAACCACTTCCTGGGTTTCTTGTTCAAAAAACACAAACCTTCAACTTCATTACACATTGCATGCTTGCTCACCTCAAGAACCTTCTCCATCTTTTGATAGACATGATCCAAATTTTTTTCGAGAGCAACAATTCTAGGCTCATAGGAATTTTTCATATTCACCATCTCATTAGAAACCATTTTTAGAGTTTCAAGAAGTTGATTAACCTCAAGCTGGACCTTACTAACTTGATCCTAAACATTAGGAACCCTAGAGGTAGAAGGCTTATCAAAGTTGTTAGTCATTTCTCTAACCCTGACATTGGTAATGTTCATTTCATGGAAGACCAATTTAAAAAGCTTGAATGGGGTTAAGGAACCCTCTTTCGCCATGCCAAGAAAATCAGACATATCTTCCCTCCTAATGTTGAAACCATCCCTATCGATCACACACTCTTCCTGGGAGTCACTGTTGATAGTATCTTTATCCAAGGCCTCCTTCCCTTTCTGACTAGGAGAAAAAATAGTGCGAACAACAACCTTGGGGTAGGGACCACCAACATCACCTTTAGCCAAATCCTACTCCATTAGATCTGATCCTTAGCACCCTACGAATTACCATCAATGAGTCACAGGTCACTCACTTCATGCTCTTGCACCTCTTTCGTCTTAGGTTTCTTATGAAGATTCCTCATCTTCAACCCCTCTTTTTTTTATCAAACTAGAAACATGGGAAACCCCCATATTGACCCCAAAACTAGTACATCCTCCTTGCTTATTTTTTCCTAGAACAACACCCTTCAACTTCTTACCTCTCATAGCCTTCACATTTTTAGTATTCTGATTGTAGTAGGAATGGTCCTCCTCCTCCTTACCACCTGTGTCATACTCATCCATCCTAGAGGTATTGTGGGGATTGCTCTTTTTTCTTCTCTTTCCCTCAAAAGTGGCCAAAGATTCCAAATCAACATCCATGGATGCCTCTGACCTAGGGGCCTAATCTTCATCATTAGACTCATCCTCCAACCCTGTATCATACTCATAATCTTTCTTCTTCTTCCCAACTTTAGAAATTTTGGGTTGATCAGGGATAATATAAGACTTAACATAATCATATATTAAAAGGATTAAACCTTCATGAAGAATGGGGTTCCTAGGGTTGTGTTTGTGATCTCTTATACCATGTTCCAAAGATACCAACAAATAAAAAAGAAAAGACACCTTTTTGTGCCTAAAATTATTAAGAAAAACAAAGTGATACCTGAGAGAACAGAGAAGCATTCGTCAAGGGTGGAATACCTCATAATTTCCTGCATAACATCTCCCCATATAGCTTTGATCGAGGAATGATAATAACCTCCACATTTATCCCACTCCAACTTTCACCTCTCATCATCTTTGAAGAAGATATCCAGGGCCACACTGGACTAATTTTTTTCTCTATATACTTTTCTACCATCAGTTGACAAGCCAATTATTTTGTAATGATATCCTCAGTAATGTTGAACTCCTCTCCACCAATTTGCAAAACACAATTCTTCTATCCTTCAAGAAACCCTTCAAACATCTTCAAATCATGCCCATGAAATTTCTCCATGTAGGGAGTCACTCCCCCTACCTCCAACAATCTCCAAACCTTCTCATTGCTTTTAACAGTTTCACATGAGATAGGCTCTATTCGGTTTCAATCACCCCCATCGTTGCAATAGTTAAGCACCCCAACAAAAAGAAAAATTTATAGAGGATATGAAGAAACCTCGAGAACTTGTAGAGAATACAAGGGAACCTCAAGAAAACTTTAGCTTTCCAATTACCCACAATCCATGTGGAAAAGACAAGTTGACAAAGCGAAATTATGAACTTTGAATGCCTAGTCATTCGAGCCTCAAGACCATCAGTAAACCACATAGCCTTACCTCTAAAAAGATTACACCTCGGAAGGAAATGCCACGTCAAGAACATGTGATAAATCCCCATAACTATAGGAACCCCAATCTCATACCCTTTGTGAATCATGATGAATTATTGAATGTGCTTCAAAGGGAAGGGGATCATGTTCTCCCCATTCCATATAATCATTCACCCCATAGTTAGCAAAAAAATTAGCTAAACTATTTCCCTCTCTATATACATGGGAAATGAAACATTGGTTGAAAGAACCCAATATATCTAAGGAATCAACGATTAGGGATTCCACTGTCCATGAGGGGGAAGAAATATTTTTAAGGTTATTGATAATATTGAGGGAATCACCCTCAACCCAAATCTTGTCATAACCTCTAGATTGAGCCAACTTCAGACCATGATAGGCTGCAAAAGCTTCCACAAAAGATTCAAAAAATGTTAAATCATTTAAGAATTATAGATATTTTTCAATCATCCTATCAATCAAGACTTTAGTCAGAATGCATGTAAAAAATTAATAATAATTATCTATTTAATTCCAAATAAGGAATATCTTATATTGGTAGAAAATTGACAATTTTCTCAATAAACCCTTTTCGTTTCATCAAATTTGGATAAAAAAATTCCTTAGCCACTTTTTTTTCATATTTCCATTTTTGGACCCCCATGATCCTGCACTCACCCAGAGGTTGGTTTCCCCCTTGATAGATCAGTGATAATTTATTTTTTCTTTGAGCTTGTGCTAGGTAAATAGGGTAGGTTTAGTTAATAGAAGATGGAAAATGGGATCAGTTGGCTAATGAATGGAGTTCAAGGGATATGGGTTATGAAGAAAAACTATTGGAGTGTAGGGGTAACAAATTAGGGTTTAGATGGATATATATAGGTATGGGAGGGTTATTTTAAAGTCATTTGCACTATCCTATTTATAGATTGTAAAAGCCTCTATAGTGATTAAAGTGCAAAGGATATTTTGATATGGTAGGTATTTTAAGAAGTAGCTATTATGTAGAGCATGTTTTCTAGTGATAATAGCTAGCTAGAGCTCCCATAACGACATGTATCTAACCCTTATGTCCTTAGGTCTAGGTCTAGCATCAATAACTATTAGCTAAATTAGGACAATAAAGTGCACCAATGTATAGATTTACACATTTGAAACTTGATATGGAACTTTTGATACCAAAAATGGCACATTTGAAATGGTTTTATGCATTTGATAAACTGATTAGTGCATTTGATATATTAGGTCACATATGATTTTAGGGGTTGCATATTATTTAGTGCATCTAATAGTTAATTTAGTGAATTCGAAAAAGTAGGTCGTATTTGATAGCATAATGATGCATTTGATAAAAATATGTGTTGATGATGATGATAGTCATGACAACAATGCAAATAAAATCCTCACAGGCAAACCGTGAAGAACCTATCTTTACTTGAAAGACTAAACTAGGGCAACCTAAGAGGAAAGGGGATTTTCGGGGAAAAGGTTGACCTAGCTTAATCCCAAGGCTCCGGTAGTCAAGTCTTGACCATACTAGGTTCACTTCAGGGTATTCTGTGATATTGCTATTAATATCAAGGGGTATATGGTTATCTCTGGTTTTTATAAAAATAATTATAAGTATGAAATTGAATATTTTCAAACCGATCATTAAGAAATTTCATGAAATTGACAGATTTGCAAAAATATTTCATGAAAATAAAACAACTTTGCTATCACCTAAGTAGATTTAGCTTTAAGAATTCAACAATTTCACGGGAATGAAATATTTGCAATAATATTTCCATTAATTCTCTCTTTTTTTGGAACATTTTTTGAAATTTAACATCTAATCTAAAATAAAGCATCAAAATACTGGAAAAATAAAATTTCTCCTGGGTATTCTCCATGCATGCCCAAGATTTAATCAAATAAAAGAAAACCACTATATACTTCACTAGATTGCTTCACAACTAGGCATAGAATGGTGTGAGCTTTAAAAAAGAGGTGGTTTAGTTTGGAAACCGAGTAGGTTCGATATGCACCCTTAAATGGTGCAACATACAGTCTTGTCTGGCTGAATGAACAAACCAGCTACAAAAGATTCATGTGATAGGTAGCTATCAAATTAGATTTGATATTGATCAAGGTTTATGTGCATACAAGTTTTTCAACAGGAATAATTTAGAAAACATGAAAAAGAACAAAACTTAAAGAAGTTTTGGCTCTTCTGACATCCACAAATTCTGAACTTAACTTAAAAAGAAGTATCCCCTAGCCTTTTATAGAAACAAGGCATGGGTAGGATAAGAAAAATACATGAGAGGAAATCCAAGGGATGAATCACATCAAGGCACATGGAATATGACAACTAGCAAGATAATTGCAAATGAAGTCAACAGAGGTCAACCTTCATCTACACATTGAAATCCTTCAGGTGTTTCATCTTTTTATTATCAAGGTTCCCTCTTGGAACCAAAAAATCTACCAAACATAATGTAAGAACTTTCCACACATTCAGAAGGATCAAGTGGATATTTTGTTCCCACATCCAAGTTTTGCCTTAGGTTGAACATTCCTAGGAATGAGTCACCCCCGAGATGAGTACACTCTTTCGTTGCATGCTTGATATCCAGATTTATGGTTTCTCGACATCCGGTGCTTCTTTGTAACAAACTTTGTTCCTGCATGAGCTTCCATAATGTACTACTAATATTGGTAACGCCATTAGATCTTCCTACAACATTAGTTTGTGTGACCGTCCATACCCAAAATTTGCATCGCAATCTGCTTCTCCTACAATCATTGGTTCCAACTATTAAATCCCTTTAAAAACATTTACAAAAATATCATGTAAATAAAACCATCATCTATTAATCATCATTTTGAATCCATTATAAATATTACGCTTTTAGAAAATATCATATATTATCACATAATTATTCCTTTTAGTTGGGTTACATGACCATCAGACCTTTTGGATAACAATAAAATTTTGAAACTTCACTTTGCATTACTACTCGGTACTCGGTACCCGGTGTTCTACTTTTACCCATAATTTTCTCAGACCTCAGCCTTTACCAAAACTTCCAAACTTATTAAACCTCTACTCTGAGACCAAAACACTTTTCTCAACACCTTGTGTTACCTTTTACACTTTTGGATTTTTTGACTCCCTATACTCAGTACCCAAAACACTTGAATTATGAAGTAATTTTTTAATAGATTTCTTTCTTCTTTTCACTTTTGGTGATCTTTCCAACTAGCTAGCACCTACAATAAGCATTAGTTTTTACTTGAGGTCCCCAAGTCTTACAGTATTGGGGTGTGTTGTGAGACCACACAACAACTTGCAACCAATAAAACCAAATTTAAACCAAAACTTGGGATTAAATCACCAGTTGTAAATCATAATTTATGTATATTTTAAAACAATAATGCTTTACCTTTCCCCAGATTCTGACATAAAAATAGTAAAATTTCTTCAAAAAATATCCATGTGTCCTTTGATTATTTCTAGGTTCCAGAACTCAGTGAAAAAATTAGCTCATTGACATTGAACTACATAATTTGATAATCAGGTATGTGCAGGATCATTATGGGCCAAAAAGTGGCGATATGATGGTATGTGTAGGATATGTGGTTGATGACTTTATTTTTACCCAAAATTGATGAAACAAAAAGGTTTTTAAAGGAGATTCTCAACTTTCCACCAATAGAAATTATGATTTACTTTGAATTTAATAAATAATTATTATTCATTTTCTATTTGAATTATGACTAAAGTCCTAATTGATAGGCTGATTGAAAAACATCTATAGCTTTCAAACCGTATCACATTTTTTGAATCCAAAACATGTGTCACATTCTATGCTTCGCATAATATAGGATTAAAAAAAAATATTGAATTTTATGAAGTTTTGACCAAGTTAAGGTGGTCAGACATACGAGTTTTTATATTTTTTAAAAGCTGTAATAAAAAATTCATAATTAATTATTTACTTGGAAAAAATTACAAAAAATATGCATCACATCTAGACATGAGTCCTCTACTTATATCTAAAATCTTATAAAAAAATATTATCATTTTATTGTGGTGAGGGTGGTCGACATACACTTCTTATTTTTTCCCTGAAATTTAAGTACTACTGCATTGAAATTTCAAATTTTCACCAAATAGATTTTAAAAACCTAGTAGTTTAGAAACTACATTCAATTTGCTACAGATTCTATTCTTACATATTTTTGAAATAATATAGATAACTTATTCAAATTTTTACATCAAGTTGCCTAGCTTTGATTTTTTTGAAGTTTTTGCCACTTAAGGGCTTGTTTTTTCCATGATGATCCTACAAATACCCAATCCTCCAAAGCCAATCATGGATAGAGCCTTGCTGCCAATCAAGCATCCATGGCCTTGAAAAGGTTATCTCTGTAATTCCCCAAAACATAGCTCTACTACTAGCCAGACGTCTATAGCCCTGGTAGAGATATTTGGATAACCTAAAGAGTTTATTTCTCCTTTTTTTGTATATGAATTTTGATATTTGATTGATAGCTCATTTTTATTTTGATATTTCATTAATAGCTCATTTCAACTTACAAGCAATGAAGTCTGCTATGAGATTGGGAAATACAGTAGTAGCGAAGGTTACCTTTTGATCTTTCATTCAATGCAAATCCCTTCATCGTTTCACTATTTCCAAAAAAATCATTTAATTATTCCCTATTGGTGTGTATTCCCAGCTAAACTTTACCACTTTTATGCCAAATCCTAGCTAACTGCAACTTGCTAGATGTTAGAAGATATGCATAAATTAAAATTTAGCAACTAACAATTTAATCACCAAATTGAAATCTAAATTTAGAACCATTAGTTACCACCCTTCCATTTTAATTTTATGGAAACTACTAAATACTCGGCTAGCAATTCCAATTTGATGGCACTGCACCACATTAATGGATCAGAAATGTCATGATGACATTAAAATATGATCACATTATTCTGCATTAAATTCACACACCTTGATGCACACGTATCATTTCTTTCAAATTTTGCAGGTGTTGACATGTGCTACCTTACTAGCTTCATTTTCCTTTATGCGTCGCACACATGGGAACCTTCATGATTAATATGGCTTAATAAAAACGTAATGAAATGACAACCATTAATTTTGAAATCTTTAACTTGCTTGATTTGCAATCTTCATATTGGACAACTTTGAAGAAAATTATCACCAATTGTGTAAGAATTAATTTGTTTTAACATTTTTCTCTAGAGAAACTCATCTGGTTGCCACCTCAACTTGCAAGTTCCAAAAATTTGATCTAGGAAACTATGTACTGCGACTTCCTCATGATTTTCTATAAATTATGCACTTCTCTCAAATTCTTCACACCTTTACTTTTTCTCTTTTCAATTATCATTTTTCATTTCCATTCTACCAGTGCTTACTTGCTTCTAGGTCATGGATACTCTAATTTTCTTGACCTACTCTCATTGCCAAAATCCTTTCATGGGTTGTATCATGGCTTAGAGGCTTGATAAGGTTTTCTTCATTCAAACTACAAGTTTCACTGTGCCAAACTTGTGCTTAGTCCTTGGGGAACAATATGTGGAATCTAGAGTATACTACCAGTTGTATTCAAACTTGGCTTCATGCTTTGTAGTGTCACTCCCGGACATTGGGTTGTCTATTGAAGATGTTTTCTTGGCTGCGAATATGATAGTGCAGCTTGAATATTTGGGGAATCTGGATATTGTTCTGTCTATTGCACACCTGACCATTTAAATCCCCTCCATGGATGATATTCCTTTGTTCCTGGAACACAAGGAAGTGGTTCTACTCCGGCCATTCCTAGCTGACCTACATACCTCTAACTTTGAAGTTCATCGAGAAATTTCCTATGTAGGCTATTTAGCCTTGGTAAATGAGGCATCTCAGATTGACTAAATGACTGCCCCTCTACAACTCAACTCCCTCTTTTTGCACTTTTTATGCCTTTTTTACAACAATAATTTTTTTGTACTTTCATGTATATATGCAATATACACACACACATATATAGCTTTATCATACCTTATAAAGCGTGTATTTAATATGTATGGTTTTATTTTTTCTCATTCATAGCACAATGTTATAGAATGTTTGAATTTACTCTCATGAGTATGATAAGTTAAGAAGAATTTTCAAATGCGGAGGGCAAACTAGAGAAAAGAATAAAAGAATAAAAGAACAAAAAAATGAAAACAAACCCTACAAAAGAAAACTAATGCTAACTAGCCAAAACTTACCCCAAAAAATGACTAACCCTAACTAAGAAATTTATTTTAAGCTCAATTACTATTTCCATTGTTTTTTTTGTATGAATTACAATCGACTTATCTTTAAATTCAGTAGAATAAATTTCAAATGTCCTACTATAATAATGAGTTATCTTGAATTTTATATGTTTAACAAACATAAATTTAAAGGCGTACTTACCAATAAATTAGCTCATATGTATGAAAATGACCTCATTAAAGGTTGATTGCACACACTTTCATTGATTCCTCAATACTCTACCTTCTTCTAGTCTTGGTTCATGGTTTTCTTCTTTACTCTGTTTAGCTCCATGAATGGCTGTGTTCATTTCTTGATTTTCCACTTCTTCGAAATTTTTTGCATCCTAAACCCTATCTTCACTTTAAACTTTGTTAGACCAAGCAGTACCATAATTTATATTATTATCAAAAAAAGAGAAAGTAAAAATTTGATACTCTGTATCTTGCATGAAATCAATAAAATTTCTATTTTTAGGTTGTGAATTTTCAGTTTGGAATGGAGAACACGTCTCCTGCTCGATTTTCTCGCTCCTCTCCACCAACATTTTCCACGTGTGAAAAGAATGATGACTCATTACTATTGTTTCCTCATTTTTGGTGCAATATTTTTAAGTATCGACATTCTCGCCTTCCTACAAAAACTTAGGATTTTCTTCATAAAAATTGTAGTTAACAAACCGTTTTGATATATCAATTAAATTTTTAACATTTTCAGTTCCACTAGGATTATACTCTTTTTAAGAATTCAAATTATTTCTCATTAACAATACCTTTCTTTTAGCAGTTAAAACTGCTTCTATTAATGGAATCACCTTATGTGTGGCCAAACTTACCCTAGTTAAAAAAAAATCATAATCAAGTTCACCGTGATCAGTTGTATTGTGAATTCTACACTTGGTGACTCTACCAAAGGTGAACAAACTCAAATGATGTAATCTCTGGTTAAGGATTTTTCAGAGTTTCCCAACTTCCATTTTAAAACTACTAGATTACATAGATTTTCATCTTACAAGCTACTTTCAAACCTAGAACCGATACAAATTCCTAAAAAAACCCAAAGGGAAAGTTATGAATGTCCTCCGTCTAGCGCCAATTCCTATTGATCACGATGTTAGTCACAACAATAGTGTAGATAAAATCCTCATAAGAAAACCACAAAGAACCTACTTGAAAGACTAAACCAGGGCAACCTAAAAGGAAAGGGGATTTTCGGGGAAAAGATTGAATTAGCTTAATCTTAAGGCCCCGGTAGTCAGGTCTTGACCATACTAGGTTCATTTCAGGGTATGATGCGATATTGTTGTTAATCTCAAGGGGTCTATGGTTATCTCTGGTTTTTATAAAAAGATTTATATGTATCAAATGGAAGATTTTCAATCCAATCATTAAACAATTTCATGAAATTGATAGATTTACAATAATATTTCATGAACATCAAAGAACTTTGCTATCACTTAAGTACAATTAGCTTTAGGCATTCAACAATTTCATGGAAACAAAAGATTTGCAATAATATTTCCATTTATTCATCTCTTTTTTGCAACATTTTCTCAAATTTAATATCTAATCTAAAATAAAGCATCAAAATACTTGAAAAATAAAATTGCTCCTGGGTATTCTCCATGCATGCCCCAAGATTTAATCAAATCAAAGCAAAACGCTTGAAATTTCACCAAATTGCTTCACAACTAGGCATAGAACAATGGGAGCTTTTAAAGAGAGGGGGTTTAGTTTGGACACCAAGTAGGTTTTGTATGCACCCTTAAATGGTGCAACATATAGTATTTTCCGTCTCAATGAACAAACTAGCTACAAAAGATTCATGAGGTAGGCAGCTATCAAATTGGATTTGATATTGATCAAGTTCTATGTGCGTACAAATTTTTAATCTAAAATGATTCAAAAAATAGGAAAAAGGAATAAAACTTAAAGAGGTTTTGGATCTTTTGATATCCACAAATTTTGAACTTAACTTAGAAAGAAGTATTCCTTGGCCTTTTATAGAAACAAGACGTAGGTAGGATAAGAAAAATACATGAGAGGAAATTCAAGGGATGAATCACATCAAGGCATGTGAAATATGACAACTTGAAAGAGAATTACAAACGAAGTCAATGGAGGTCAATCTTTGTCTACACGTTGAAATCTTTCAGGTGTTTCATCTTCTTATTATTAGGGTATCCTCTTGGAACCAAACAAATCTGCCAAACATAATGTAGGAACTTTCCACACATTCAGAATGATCAAGTGAAAATTTTGTTCCCACATCTAGGTTCTACCTTGGGTTGAACATTCCCAGGAATGATTCACCCCCGAGATGAGTGGGTAAAAGCACAAAGTTGTGTCACACTTTATAAAGGAAATGGCCAACATTGATCCAATTTTTAAACTTGAATCACTAAAAAGTGGCATATTGTTTTGAATTTTGAAATGATGTAAACTAGTAAAATATATATTTTTTAGTATATTTTATGTTTGTATTTTTTTTAAAAAAATAAAAAATATTTTAAACTAGTTTTTAATAAATTAACTCTATAATTTAGATGCTAATAAAATGCTAAAAAATGAAGTTGCATGAGATGTCAAACTTTTTATAGTAAATTTTATTTTTTTCTTTCAAATTTTTTGTGTGTATTTATAACTTGAAACTTTAGTGCATGGATATATTTTTTTCCAATTTTGATAACTATATATTTTTCAATAAATATTAAAATGTATGTGAATCAAAAAATAGTTGTTTCCATGGGACGCCAACTTTCATATTAAATATTTATCTAGAATGGAAAAAAAATTATACCATCTTGAAATAGATTTTTTTATCTAGTGCGTCATATTTTTTTCAATTTTTTTTAATAATTTTTAGTATATTTCCTTGGCATGGTAATGAACCTAATATTTTGTGATGATAACTTAATTTTAGTAAAAATAAAATATAAAATATAAATAATAATTAAACTATTAAAATAAATATATTTTTGAAAACTAAACTTATGGATCTACAAAAGGGTATTTTTATATTTTTAAAAAAATGTTATTTACATTAGTAGGAGTTATTGAAATATCAAGTTTTTCAAATAATTTTATTTTTTTGGTAAATTGGACTCAAATGGTGCTCCATATATTTTTAGCCAATAATTTTAGTTGAAAAATTTGTGGAAGTATCTAACTTAGTTAGAATGAATCTTACTAGATCATATGTTTGACCAAAATTGTTTTTTAGTTAGAAATACTTAAATTTAGTTGTCCTGATAAGTTGGCTGAAAATGTGACACAACTTTGTGCTTTTACTCGAGTACACTCTTTTGTTGCATGCTTGATATCCAAATTTAAAATTTCTTGGCATCTGATGCTTCTTTGCAATGAACTTTGTTCCAATATGAGCTTCCATAATCTACTGTTGAACCTAGTAACACTATCGGATCTACTTACAACCTTAGTTTTCCTGACCATCCATACCTGAACATTGCATTGCAATCTACTTCTCCTACAATCATCAATTCCAACTATTAAATCCCTTTTGAAACATTTATAAAAATCTCATGTAAATAAAACCATCATCTATTAATCATCATTTTGAATCCATTAAAAATAACACGCTTTAAGAAAATATCATATATTCTCACATATTTATTCCTTTTAGTTAGGTTATTGAACCATTAGACCTTTAGGATAACATTAAAATTTTGAAACTTCACTTTGCATTGCTACCTGTTACCTGATACCCAATGTTCAACTTTTACACATAATTTTCCTAGACCTCGGCCTTTATCCGAACTTCCAAACATACCAGACCTCTACTCCCAGACCCAATCACTTTGCTTAACACCTTGTGTTACCTTTTACAGTTCTGGCTTTCCTGATTCCTAGTACCCGGTACCTAGAACACTTGAATTACAAAGTACTTTTTAAAAGATTTATTTTTTCTTTTCACTTTTGGTGATCTTTCCAACTAGCCAAAACCTTCCATAAGTGTTAGTTTTCAATTGGGGTCCCCAAGTCTTACAATCTTGAGGCATGTTGTGAGACCATGTTAGAACTATGAAATTTTGAGAAATTTTATGACTACCTGTACCTGTAAAGTCTCTCGAGAAGCCCATGCCATTTGCTCTGAGTGACATTTCTGCCCATACTTCTATCAATTTTCATTGTTTGGCCCCGTAAAATTCACCTGGCCCTAAGCGTTTGAACTTATAAGCCATATCGGTATGAGATGATGAGGGTATTCCCGATCCATAGAGCCTTTTGTATTAACGTTTGTCTTTTTGTAGACTATCGACAAGAGGTTGGAGGTGTTTCACTAATGAAAGATTCATATCAGCATGATGTAGTTCACTGTCTTAGCGACATAAGGATTTTATCGCCGAGACAATGGTTATCGATATATGTCATAACGAGCCATTGTAAGTTATACTTATTAGAATGCAAAGATTTGTGTCGCAGAGATAGCAGTCATCGGTGTAATGTCTTGCAACATTTGTTTGGTCTCACTGATAAAGCCAAAGGTGGGTCTCATTGTTGCCATCAGAATGAAGTCAGGGAGTCTTACCGACCCCTATGTCACGGTGACAAGATTTAAACTTGGAGGTACATTCGGCAAGACAAGTTTCATTGGCGAGAGCTAGGAGAGTCATGTCGAGTATTGCTTCATCAGTAGGAAAATTGTTAAGTCTTAGTGATCAAAAGTTGAACCTGAGGAGATGTTTCGATAAGACACAAAGTAATCTGTGGAACATTTTTTTGACCCCTTAATTCATAGCGATGGTTTTTATCGGCATGAGTCTCTGTGTTATACTCGTGATTGAAGGAATAACCATCAGAGAAACAAATAGCATTGATATAACTACATGAGAACATAGTGATATAAGCAAAGATACAAAATAGTTGTCGGGGAGACTTGAAGTGTCGGTATGACTGCAGGATATCAATGCGATATGTAACCTATTGGTGGTTGAAGAGACTCAGAATGTCAGGGAGACTACGTAATGTCTTCGTGGAAGTCCAAAGAACAGTGGTAAAGGCTCGAATGCAAGGATTGCTCGAGGTGTGAATATGAAGGGACACGACTCTTCAAGTAGCTGATGTATAAATACTTACTTTTGATAGCAAATTGGGGGTTAGATAAATTGCGAATAGAAAATACAGAAAACAAAATGGTTTTTTTATGAGACTATGATGCATGTAAGAAATAATGGAGATGTAAATGGAAATCGTTTGATTCTATGACATTTTTCTAGTTTCAATTGTTTGTTGTATTAATTGAAAGCATTGTTGATGTTGTCTCCAAAGTTGGTGTTTTCTAATTACTTAAACTAATATGTCAAGGATATACTTCAGTTTATCAAGGAACATTTTTTGTATCTGTGTGATTGGATTAATTGGTTCTTTCAAAGAAATATTAAGTCCTTTTAATCAATCATAGTAATTAGTGAATCCCATTTGGATCATTAAGAAGAACTCAGTAGTCATATTCCTACATGTTTATACCAAATATAAACTTAAAACCTATATGCCAAACAATTTGAATTTCTGCCAGAGAGAAGTTATTCATTTCAGATTTTCATTTGATTCCATGCACCCAATAAGGCACTAGTCTCTACCATTTTTTTGTTAGTTTCATTCAGTTTTCATATGAAAATATTAGATTTTTTCCTTGATATCGCTTATACAATTTATACCAAATTTAGACTCATTTATCCACTCCTATTTGCCAGTGTGGGTAAATTTCTTTAGGAGATAAACAAAGGTCAAGTCTGCTTCATTGCTATAGGCATACCCGCCTAGGTCTGACATCACCTGAAGAGAAGAAGGTTCAATTCATTTGGCCTTGTATGTTACCCTGAAACGTTGTGAAAGCTTGGCAACCTTTCGTGGTTCAAACCTACGTTTTTGAGAGCTAACAAATTGGCGACTCCGCTGGGGACAATTATTGCAAGATATCTAGTTGAAGATCATCATATAAGAGTCATATATACAAAAATTATACTTTGAGAAGTTTTAGAAAAAGTGATTCCACTGGGAAATAAAATTAAGAATAGTTTCATTTTCTCACCTTTCATAAAGTGAGTGGTGACTCTGGTAAAAGCATTGCATCAATTCAACATGAATGGTAGAAGATACCAATACAAAGGAGGTCCTAGTGGTAACAATAAGTGGACACATAAGGATGATAAGGGTAAGAAGAAAGAGGATGACATGTGCATAAAAAATAGAGACAAAGCATCAAGACCACATTGTGAAACATATGACCGTTATGATACATGTAGAGAAAATTCAAGTGCAGAACCTTGTACCCCTGAAGAACAAAAAAATCCTTTTTATAATCCCCAAAAATAGGTAGAGTTTGATGCTAAACTCGAAGTTGAACGAATCAAATGTTAACAGGAATATGATCAAAGAATGGAGGGTAATCAAAGTGAGCCTACTGATCATGTAATCCCTCAAGATAATTATGAATTCTTAACTCGTGAAGAAATAGAAGCACAGTTCAAGTTTCATAAACAAGAAGTAGAAAGAGAAAAAGCTAAACAGGAAAAGATCCAAATGATAAAAGCAATCCAAGACTTGAAATTACAGGAAATCCAAATTAAGGCTCAGGCAGCTAATTTTTCAAATTATGTGCCACCTCATAAACAAGGAAACAATAATGTAGGGTCTTCATATCAGCCAAAGACTCCTCAGAATCAAATTGGAAATCAATACAAGTAGCCAAACCATCCACCATATACTGCAACACAAATGCACAACCATCTCATGGTCAGCAATATGTGCCATATCTTCATACACAATAAAATAATCCAATGTACCAGTATCAACACATGCATAACCCTCCCCCTCAACAATATACAACAATGATTAGATAGTTTGATTTGACAAGGTTTCAATTATACCCTTACCTTATGGATAGTAGTTGGAGGATTCTTGTTCCTAAATTTATAGGGAGTAGTGCTATTATAGCTGAGGATCATTTAAAAAAATTTAATGCTTTTATCCAAGACTTGGATATACCATATGAAGACTTACATATGAGGTTGTTCATGATGTCACTCACCGAAGAAGCTAGGGATTGGTTCAATAGCCTGCCAATAGCTTCTGTTAATTCTATCCAAGAATTTCAGGATCAATTTCTTGAATAGTATGGAAATCTATGTGCACCAGATGCTACTTTTCATGAATTAGTGGGAATTCAGAAAAATCAAAATGAGTCAATTTATTATTTTAACTGAAGATTTAACAAATTGAAAAATAAGATACCACTGGGGTCAAAGTTTCCAGACTCAGCAGCATTGAGTTTCTATTTGAAATCATTTGATCCAAAAACAGGGTATGAGCTAAGAAATAGGTTTCCAAGAGATTTATCTGAAGCCCAAAAGATAACATTAACTATTGAAAACAACAGGAAAGCTTCTGGGATGATTAGTAGGAGAGATAATCCTAGGGCTCCTTAGCAAGTAAATAATTATTAGTACAAACAGGAGAACATGTATAGAAGTGAGAGGCCTAGGTTACATGATATGCCTTATAATACAAATTGGAAAGATGGAAAACCTATAATTGATAGACCTAGGAACAAGGAAACACCTGATCCATTAAGGAAGAAGGGTGCATATATGGTAAATAATAATCTTTGGTGCGAAACTTGTGATAAGACACATTCCTCAGATTATTGTGTTGTAGCTCAAGAAATGCAAGAAGAAGGAATGTTAGTGGGTAACAATGGAGAGGATCACATAGTGTATTTGACCTAGAATACTTTTCACCCTGATGAGGATGGATATTTATCTTCAGAAGATGAAGGTTGTGAGTATGATGTTTCGAATTAGAGGTGTAATGTCCACATGGCTGAACAACAAGTTTTTTCTGACTCTGAAGACAGTCTTGTAGACTATCACTCTGCTGAGGTGCCTACAAAATGAAATATAAGGAGACCTATTGAAGAGGAAATAAGGAGGCTAACCATTGCTGCAGTTGAACAAGCAAAAAGTAAGTACTAGTTGAGAAAAAAGACAGTGAATGAGAAGGAAAACATTCCCAGGGGTATATTTATGAAGGACAAAGTAGTGACGCCAGGGGTTTTGAAGAAAAAAAAAGATGAGCATCATAATGAGAACAAATGGATGCTTTCCCAGAAGGAGGAGAACAGAGAATCATACAAAGAAGAGCAAAAGAATGTCCAAAAGGAAGAATTCAAAGGAGAAACATTAGAACAAAAGAAGACGACTAAGGCATAGGGCTCTTCATTCGATTTCTCTCAGGCTTTATCTCAAGTAAAAATGTCTATTCCACTACTTGAGATGATGAGAATTAAGGAATATAGAGACAGTGCAATACAATTGATATCAAATGGAAATGAGAAAAGTGAAAATTCTGAAAATCAAATGGCCACTAGAATAGTTAATAAAAAAGAAAAGGAGACTGTCCCAAAAGTATGTTTAAGTAATGTATTGGTAAATTCCCCACAAGTTGAACCTTTTTTCACCACACTGCTTATAAATAACAAACTGTTGAGGAATTGCATGATAGACTCTGGCGCTGCAATCAATATCATGCCAGTTAGAGTTATGAAACAACTTGGTATGTGGGTAGATACTAATGAAGGGAGTGCTATGCAATGGATAGTAGGCCTATTCCAGTGGTAGGTGTTATGAAATATGTTGAAATCAAATTAGCTGCTTATCCTCAGATGGCCTATAGTATAGATATAATAGTAATTGATACTCCTCCTCATTTTGGGATGCTTCCGTCAAGACAATGGATGGCCACAGTTGGGGGAAATGTTCAATTTGATTTATCTTATGCAACAATTCCAGTGAATGGCCAAGAAGTTAAGTTGTATAGAGAGGCAAGGATGAACCCAATTGTAGATTGTATACCTAAAAATCAAGTCAATTGCTTTTGTGATATGGATCTTGGGAATTTTATGATAGAACCAGCTCAACCAAAATTAGTCAATATTGATCCCATTAATAAGCATGTTGCAAAAAATTGTGATGGCGTGTGGAAAATGTACTTTGATGGAGCTTGCAGCCAAGAAGGTAATGAAGCAGGAATAGTGTTTGTTTCCCCTGAAGGAGTTACTTTTAAATATTCATTTTTTCTAGCATTTGAATGCACGAACAATATAGTAGAATATGTAGCTTTACTAACAAGATTGAATATGGTTGTAAAACATAAGATCAAGATGCTAGTTGTTCTAGGGGATTCTAAGCTTGTTGTTTCTCAAATTAAATCAAAATATGCAGCAAAACACAAGAGGCTGAAGTAGTACATCAATGTTGTATGGGATACAGTTGAATTGTTTGATGCTTTCTCCATTGAATGGATTGAGAGGTCGAAGAACATAATGGTAGACTTTTTAGCCAATGTAGCATTAAGGAGAGATGATATCACATTGGTTGGAGTGTCCCAGATTGAATTCAAAGCAAGACCTATTGTGCCTAATAATATATAGAGTTGGGATGTTTTTAGTGATGATGTTGACCTGTTGAAGTTTCTTCATTGTATAGATCAATATGAAGCTCAAGAAATTGATTTTAATGCTTTTGTAAAAGAAGTAGATGGAAAGCATGCAGTATTTGGGAAGGAGGTCTTACAGCTTAAAACTAATAAGCTTCCCAAAGGGCTAGTAGCATTGGAGAGGGTGTATGATGGGAATGATCGATCCCTTATGAAACAAATACTAGTCATGAGAGAGGACATTGAAGAAATCAATTTAGGGACTGAACTGGCACCAAAAATGGTATACATTGGAAAGAAAATAAGCTCGACAATTCGAAGAATGTTGATTGCATTATTGAGAAAATATAAACATGTGTTTGCATGGTCTTATGAAGATCTCAAGGCATACAGGGAAGGTTTGTTTCAACATGAAATCCTGTTGAAGCTAGATGCAAAGCCATTTAGGCAAAGACAGAGACCTATTAACCCAACATTGGAACCAAAAATGCAAGAGGAATTGGTAAAGCTTAGAGATGGGGGTATTATCAAACCAATTAGGCATTCAACGTGGGTTTCGAACCTAGTTCCTGTGAGGAAGAAGAACAGGCATATTAGATTATGTGTGGACTTCAGAAATTTAAACATGGCATCTCTCAAAGATAATTATCCTCTACCTAATATGGAAGTTGTATTACACAAAGTAACAGGGTGTCAGTTGTTATCTATGATGGATGGGTTCTCTCGTTATAATCAGGTCAAAGTAAAAGAATCTAAGTAGTACAAGACAACTTTTACAACCCCATGGGGAACATACGTGTATATGAGAATGCCATTTGGTCTCACAAATGCAGGTTCAACCTTTCAAAGAGCTATGGACGTAGCATTTGCTGATTTGATTAATGCTATCATGGTTGTGTATCAAAATGACCTTACTGCTTATTCAAAAATGGATGAAGACCATGTAGAACATCTTGAAAAAATATTTATCAAAGCTTTGGAGTATGGTATCAGTCTGAATCCTAAAAAATGTCATTTTGTAGTCACAGAAGGAAGACTCTTAGGACATATTGTGTCAAAGGAGGGAATTAGAATAGATCCTAAGAGGGTTGAGGCAATAGATAAAATACCTATTCCTAAGACTATCAAAGCTATTCAATCATTCTTTGGACAGATCAATTTTGTTAGGAGATTTGTATCTAATTTTTCTGAAATTGTGAAGCCCATATCAAAGATGTTAAGGAAGGGACAAAAGATAGAATGGAATGCAAATGAATTAGAAGCTTTTATATCCATCAAAAGGGCCATCAAGGAAGCTCATGTCCTTAAGTCTCCAGATTTTGCAAAACCTTTTCAAATATTTTCATTTGCTTCAATGCACACTATTGCTGCTGTTATGCTATAGAAGAATGAGGAAGGTCATGAGCAACCTATATCTTTCTTCAGTAAGTCACTGCAAGGGTCAGAATTAAAATATGATATCATGGAAAAACAAATGTTTGCACTGGTGAAAGCCAAAACAGTTTTTAGACCTTATCTTGTTGGAGCTAAAGTGACTGCTTATGTTCCTCATGCAGTTGTTAAAGATATTTTGACACAGTTAGAAGTAACAGGAAAGAGATGTAGGTGGATTAATAAAATTCAAGAATTCAATATGGAAATACAAATCACCAAGTTAGTAAGAGGTCAAGGTTTGGCCAGGTTAATGGCAAAAACAAATGTTGAAGCAAACCAAATTTGTAATCCAGAAGATGAAGGAAGTACAGTTGCAAGTATAGAGCATACTCCTTGGTATACATACATCATGCATTACCTCAGATACATGAAGTTCCCTAAAGGATTAAGTGATAATCAGAGAAGAACCTTGAAGCTGCAAGCATCAAAATATGTGTTTATGGAAGGTGATTTATTTTGGAAAAACAGGGATGGGATGTTGTTGCTTTGTCTTGATAAGTCACAGGCCAAGCATGTTTTGAGAGAGATGCATGAAGGGGTCTGTGGAGGCCATTATTCTACAAAGACAACTGCACATAATATTCTCAGGGTAGGTTATTACTAGCCAAAATTTTTTAATAATTCCTTTTCATATGTAAGAAGATGTGAAGTGTGCCAAAAGTTCTCAGGGAAACTAAAGTATCAAGGAGCTTTACCACTCAAACCTTTGCAGATTGAAGCCCCTTTTCATCAATGGGGTATTGATTTTATTGGTGAGATACAAGAGAAATCAAGTGGAGGAAATAAATGGATACTGGTAGCTACTGGTTATTTCACTAAATGGGTGGAGGCAGTCCCAACCAAGCAGGCAACAAGTAAAGTGGTGACCAATTTTTTAATGGATAACATTGTCACCAGATTTGGTACACCATTAAGATTGATTACTGATAATGAGATGTGTTTCAGATCTAATGAGTTTAAATATTTTTGCAATAAATATGGTATCATTGTTTCTTATGCAACTTCTTACCATCCACAAGCTAATGGTCAAGCAAAGTCTAGCAACAAGAGTCTTCTAAAAATTATAAGGAGAATGCTAGGAGGGAATAAGAAGGCTTGGGATTCAAGATTGAGGTTGGTTGTATGGGCTGATAGGATAACTGTGAAAAAGGCAATTGGAATATCCCCATTTGAATTGGTATATGGAACACAAGCTAGAATGCCTTTATAGAATTTATTACCAGTTTACAATTTTATCCTTCAGGAAGATATAAATATTCCAGAACCGATGGAGGAAAGAATGGAGCAACTGGTAGAGCTTGATGAAATAAGAAGATTAGCTCAAAACTAGAATGTGAAATTGCAAGCACAAATGAAGTATTTATTTGATAGAAGAGAAAAAGATAGAAAATTCGAAGAAAATGATCTGGTGTTAATGTGGAATGAAAGATGTCAGGAGAAGGGAAAACATGGGAAATTTGAAGCCTTGTGGTTGGGACCCTTTATTGTTGTTGGCAAGAAAGGTGAAAATTCATATTACTTGCAGAATATGAATGGTGAAACTCAGGAGTTGCCTGTACATGGGAAATTCTTGAAGCATTTTTTCTCTTGAGCAATGCTGAGGATCAAGAGTTTCTAGTGCATGGAAAACTTTTGATAATCCTCTCAAAAATTTCTTTTCCATGCACAGTAGTTTAGGAGTTTTAAGGAACAGGAATTTCCAATACATGGACAATCCTGAGTTTCCTTCTTTCTAAATATTTTTTTCCATGTACAGTGGTATAGGGTTTTTGTTCATCTACTTTCCCATTCATTCCATCCTGCTCATTAGTCCATGCCCTTGAAAGTATGGTCTGCTCACCTAGAGGTATGAATCCTTTCGATGATCTTATAATCATCCATCCCCAGACAGAGCCACTGTTAGAACTGTGAAATTTTGAGAAATTTTATGACTGCCTATACCCATAAAGTCTCTCGAGAAGCCCATGCCATCCACCCTGAGTGACATTTCTACCCATACTTTTGTTAGTTTTCATTGTTTGGCCCCGTAAAATTCACCTGGCCCTAAGCATTTGAACTTATAAGCCATATCGACATGAGATGATGAGGGTATTCCCAATCCATAGAGCCTTTTGTATTAACGTTTTTCTTTTTGCAGACTATCAACAAGAGGTTGGAGGTGTTTCACCGATGAAAGATTCATATCAGCATGATGTAGTTCACTATCTTAGCAATAGAAGGATTTTATCGCCGAGACAATGGTTATCAATATATGTCATAACAAGCCATTGTAAGTCATATTGATCAGAATGCAAATAGTTGTGTTGCCGAGATAGCAGTCATCAGTGTAATGTCTTGCAGCATTTGTTTGGTCTCGTTGATAAAGCTGAAGGTGGGTCCCGTTGTTGCCATCGGAATGAAGTTAGGGAGTCTTACCGACCCCTATGTCATGGCGACAAGATTTAAACTTGGAGGTACGTTTGGTGAGATAGGTTTCATTGGCAAGAGCTAGGAGAGTCATGTCGAGTATTGCTTCATCAGCAGGAAAATTGTTAAGTCTCAGCGATCAGAAGTTGAACCTGAGGAGATGTATCGGTAAGACACAAAGTAATATGTGGAACATTTTTCCGACCCCTTAAGTCATAGCGATGGTTTTTATCAACGTGAGTCTCAGTGATATACTCGTGATTGAAGGAATAACTGTTAGAGAGACACATAGCATCGATATAACTATAGGACAACATAGCGATATAAGAAAAGATACAAAATAGTCATCGAGGAGACTTGAAGTGTCGGTATGACTGTAGGATATCAATGCGATATGTAACTTGTTGGTGGTCAGAGAGACCCAGAATGTCAGGGAGACTATGTGATGTCTTCGTGGAAGTCCAAAGAATAGTGGTAAAGGCTAGAATGCAAGGATTGCTCGAGGTGCAAATATGAAGGGACGCGACTCTTCAAGTAGCTGATGTATAAATACTTACTTTTGATAGCGAATGGGGGGTTAGATAGCTTGTGAATAGAAAATACATAAAACATAATGGTTTTTGTATGAGACTATGATGCATGTAAGAAATAATGGAGATGTAAATGGAAATCGTTTGATTCTATGACATTTTTTTGGTTTCAATTGTTTGTTGTATTAATTGAAAGCATTGTTGATGTCTCCAAAGTTGGTGTTTTCTAGTTATTTAAACTGATATGTCAAGGATATACTCTAGTTTATCAGGGCACATTTGTTGTATCTATGTGATTGGATCAATTGGTTCTTTCAAAGAAAGATTAAGTCCTTTTAATCAATCATAGTAATTAGTGAATCCCATTTGGATCATTAAGAAGAACTCAGTAGTCATATTCCTGCATGTTTATACCAGTTATAAACTTAAAACCTATATTCCAAAAAATTTGATTTTTTTCCAGAGAGAAGTTATTCATTTCAGATTTTCATTTGACTCCATGCACCCAATAAGGAACTAGTCTCGACCATTTTTTGTTAGTTTCATTTATTTTTCATATGAACATATTATATTTTTTCCTTGATATTGCTTATACAATTTATACCAAATTTAGACTCATTTATCCACTCCTATTTGCCAGTGTGGGTAAATTTCTTTAGGAGATAAACAAAGGTCAAGTCTGCTTCATTGCTATAGGCATACCCGCCTAGGTCTGGTAGCACTTGAAGAGAAGAAGGTTCAATTCATTTGGCCTTGCCTGTTACCCTAAAACATTGTGAAAGCTTGGCAACCTTTCGTGGTTCAAACCTGCATTTTTGAGAGCTAACAGACCACACAACAATGTGTTGTAATTGATTTCTAATTTGGTAGAAATGAAAATTTAGCTATAATTTATTTAGGGATTTTGATGAATTTTATTTTAGGGGTAGGTTTCGTGGGATTATCTATTTTTCAATCTGATTGACATTGCATGTGTTATTTTTGTAGTTTGTACTAGAGTTGATTATATTTAGGGAGTTTCCTGTCATGACTTTATATATGAGAATTGATTTGGATAAGCCATAGCATTCCTTCCTAATATTATATCACATAGGCCCATGATTTCAACCCTAGTTGAGAGATGGAAGATCAAGAAATGCATGTTTTTCTTTAGGTTTCCAAGATTACCATCACTCTAGAGGATGTTTGTACGATTTTTAGTATCCCTATTCATGGAGAGAGATTTATATATGATACTAACTCTAGGAGAGTACACTAGAGAGGGTATTTTTATATGACATGACATAGGGATTAAAGATGAGGAGATGTACATGTAAAGGGTGATGGAGAGATTTGAGACTCTACCTCTCATATTGGCTAGATTGGTTGGTGGTTTTCTAGTTCATGATCAATGGTCTTGTGGATTTATTATTAGTTGGGGGAGGGTGCTAGGGTGAATTCTCAATAATGGAGTTTATTTTCTTGGGGACCATGTATCCTTGCATATCTATACCATGATATACATCAGGTTGTGTATAGATATGGAGCTATTGTACCATGCTTGGTGATACTACTTCATATTTGGGCTTGGGAGCATATTACCGTTATGTGGCTAGGGGGATGGTGAGTTCAAGGTAGTGGCATGCCAAAAAAAAATATGATATTTTTTTGAGTCATTATTGACTAGAAAATATTTCTTGTTAGAGACACATTTATTCTCAACTAGATAATGTTGACTAGAGGTCATGGTGGTTGTGTGAGGCATGGTTAGAGGATGCAACATATCTATTAATTTGTATGTGGGCATGATTTTTGATTGGTGAAACTACTAATAATATTGAGCATTATTTAAGACAATGGGTACTGATACAATTTGGTGAGGTATAGGATCCACCTAGAGTGGAGGCTATTTTTGTGTGCACTTGGAGAGAGAATAGAGATCTTGGGGACCCATGGTATCCTCTAATATAGTGATTACTGATTTTGAGGAATTGATGCCAATATAGTGGGACTAGGGGCTTAGAGAGTAGCTATAGCAGATGCTAGTACCACAATAGAGTATGATGCACTATTGGATTAGTATATTCTAGTAATATTGATACATCCTAATGGTGGAAAGGTCAGGAGGAGGAGACATGATTTAGAGCTAGGGATGGTTTATTGATAGTGAGGGAGATCGATGGTAGTTGATGGGGGAGATGGGTATGGTAGGAATGGAAGAGATGTAGGTGGTTTTATCAGGGGAGGTGATGGGGTATAGGGAGGATGTGATGGGGGTGGTGATACTAGAGTAGTTGATGGGTTCTAGGGTAGGAGAGTTGGGGATGATGGATGAGGAGAGGCCATTATAGGTGGATGTGTAGTGTAGGTAGAGTAGGGTGGAGGCATAGATAGGGGAGATGTGGGATGAGGGATGGATGGGATGGGGATATGCAAGTTTGGCTTGCAATTTCCCTATCTAAGCATGACCAAGCTCAATAGGAGAGAGATTCACTATGGGTAGAGAGAGACCTAGCTTGGGTGGAGAGAGATACCCGAATATTATTTCTATCCTAGAGAATAATCAAGAGGGATTTCAAGAAAGTAAGGAGGAAACAAGTGGTATGTTGATCTTGTTTAGGTGATGTGTGAGGTATGAAGTCTCACCTAGGAGGCTACCTACTATAGGAATATTTATGAGAGAGTTACTCTTAGATCATTAGGATCCTAGTTGTTGAGCTCAATGTTGGTTTGGGGAATCCCAATCAATGATATCTAAGGGTGGATTAGTCATTGGGGCACCGTTAGGACCACTACTAGTATATGTAGCACAAGCACTAATAACTTAACGTATGGAAATTTGGGGCCTAGCAGTACAACTAGTATTAGGTCTCCCTCCTTGTCCACCATCACGTGGACATTCAAAAAGTAGGAGCTTAGCATAGAGATGATTTTTGTATATTCTATCATATAATGTAAAAATTTATCATTATGACTATATAAGCTATTGTATATTCATGGCTCATGTAGCCTATTTTTACATATATTTTATTTATGATCTATCATGAAATTGTTTATGTATATATGAGATGAAATTTTTTGTTATGATAATGTATGATGTGTATGATGATCCATGTATGTAAATAATGATATTAATTGATGATGGTATATGATAATGATTTCATTTGATGATGTTATATGTGACATGGATGTATGCATGTAATGTGGATTCTATTGACACTATGGTAATAATAATCAATGTAATAGATTGTGATGTGATGGATTTTTATGATGACTATGGATTGAGGATTGTTAGTGTGGGTCAATTAAACTTGATACATGATGAATCGAAGGATAATTTAGCCACTAAACCTCAATCACAAACAAGATCATTCAAATTGAATGTTAAACTAAGCATTTATTGAAATTAAAAATTACAAACTACAAAAGTAGTTAAATTCCTACTCTAACCCATTTGAAACTTATCCTATTTTAAAATTGGTGTCGTGTTGATGTGGAACAATGACCCTTTCCCAATCCTATGATTAGTGAGCCTATTTCAATCGATTATATGGGAGAGAATCGATGAAACCATTGTGATAAATAGATGAAAACATAATTTATGCTAAATTAAACATGATGCAAACTAAATTAACATGATTTTATGTTAAAATTGGTCTAATTATGCAATTGCTAAGCTAATATAAGATAATTCTAAGCTAAAAGATAGAAATCCTATTTTATAAACAAACTAAGATGGATGCATGGAAGCCATTAATGGATGCTTTAAGCTATTATGCAACTAAAATGAAATAAAATAAGCTAAAAGTGAGTAAATTGAGAGTGTCAATGCAAGTGAGATTAACAACATAAGTGTGCAATTGAAAGATGGATCCATTTGTCTCTAAATAGTGTTTTATTTATAAGAGAGAAAATGAGAAATAGAGGGTTGAGATTGAAAAGATTAATCAATGGTCAAAAATGGAGGAAATAGAAGGCATGGATCATGGATTCTCATCAATAGATGAGAATGAAAGATGGAAATTAATCAAGGGCTCACATTTTTTTCTAACAAACACACTTTTGACCTGCACACACAGGTTACCAAGTGACTTGCTCAAGAGGTTAAAGGTTTAGCCTATTCAAGAAGCCAACTGAGATGATAGGAGGAGAATATTCTCATGGGTGAGGATAAGGATATTTTTCAAATTAAAAGAAAGTTTTAATTGTACAAAAAAGGGATGAGGAATATTCCTTAGGAATGTTCCCCTTTTGGAGGAAGATTAGTTTAATTGTTAATTAAATATGGTTTAATCATACAATTAGGGGGTTAGAATAATTAAAAAGATATTCATTAAATTAAATTATTTAATGAAAGGGGGGAATGGTGCAGGGGCACCCTCAAGTTTCATGCATTCAATAGGAAAAAGTGTCATTTTGTTTTTCTTTCATGGTTTTCTCATGTAATATGGTCTTCTAAGACCATTTTAGATGTGTTTGAGTCCATATTAGGTCGCTAGCTGTGTTGGAGTGTCAAGTTGCACAAATTGTCAATTTTGTAAAATGTTGTCAATGTTGTAAAAATTGTAAAAACATAGAATATGAAGTCATAAGTTGTAAATGAGGGAATTTGAATGGTTGTAAGTTTAAAAGTTGGTTGAGAACTATTAGAAAATGGTTGTAAATTTTTTAAAAGGCTTTGTAAGGTTGAATACATGGTAGGAGGGTGTGGTGGTTGAATTTTTTGAAGTTGAAGTAATAAAAATACCTCTATTTTCTACATTTTTGAACGCTTCCTTGTTGTTCTTTGATGTAATACGGATTTGTATGATCCCATACTAACTCCAAATAAATTGTGTTTGGAAAATATGTGAATCTAATATCTATTGGCATTGGTTTCATGTAATTTCATCAAGTTTCCATCAAGTTGTTCCTATTTTACTAAAACATGGCTGAAACCCTAGTATGCCTAATTTGAGGGAGAACAATCCAAATTTGAGTATTGTGTTCCAAAAAAACCCTACCTAAATTCTTATTATGATGTGTAAAGCTCAAATGGGTATGTAGAACTGTGTTTATATTTTTGGTATCAAGTCTGGTTTGAATGTTATGACCATAAAACACGAATTTGTTGTTGCACTACAAGCCTAGTCAAGAGTAGAACAATCAAGTTTTGAACCTTTCCTTATAAAGTAACCATATCTAATTTCCTCATATGTTGAATAAAGCCATAAATGGTATCTAAATCTTGGTTTTTCTTTTAGAGATCAATTCTTCCTAGGAAGTTGTGCCCATTTTAGTCAATCTGAAGTACTACTAGGAGATTGAGGCCTAATGTATGAAAACCCATCATGTGAATGTTTAGAGATTGAAAGTTTTCTTGTTTGAGGATTATTTGGAGTTTTCCACCCATGATCTACATCAGGGGAAAGGTGAAATGCTATTTAATTAAATAACTTAGGGTTATTTAATTAAATTAGAAGATTAAATTAAAAAATTTGATCTATTTAATTTAATGAGATGAAATGTTAGCGTGAAAGGGGGTGAATTAACCTGATTAAAATTAATTAGGTTAATAGATGAAAATGATGCAATTAATTAATTAGCTAGGCTAATTCGATCAATTAAGAAAAAAAAGGATTGGTTTGAAGAGGAAATGATGTTAGTAAACCTAATTTGAGTGTATGATATCATCTAGGGCATTTTTCAATGTCTACATTTTTCCTCTCTTTGAAGTGAGGTAATTGCTACTTTGGTTCAAAGAATAACGTTCCTCATATAAGAACTGTTACTCAAATAAAAAAAATAAAAAAAATAATAATTTTTTAGATGCCCCAACGGAAGGATAAAGCTAATTCCCTGCCCCCTCAAGAAATTGAGCATAAATTTTGAATTTTGGGTTGATTTCTCAATAAAGATGTAAAGCTGCCCCTAAGGTCCAAAAAGGCTCTAGGATGCAAGAATTATGCCAAAAATGCAAAAAATGATGTAGAATAAGGTCCAAATTGGAAAAATTGGTGAAAATGATGATAAACCCTAGCTTCAAGGTGAAATTAGGGTAAAACATCCCTAATTTTCAAGCTTAAATAAGCCAAGAAGGGTCACTCTCAATTCATTTGTGAATTCACACCTTAGAGATTCTTATTGTTTTGAGCTCTACCCCTCTGATGAAATGGTGTGATGAGAGCTCCCCAGACACATTTTTGATCAAGTTCGAGAGTACCATTGGATTCCAGGCTCAGGATCACCGACATGTAACTCCAAACTTGATTTAAAATTTGACTTTTTGATGCATTTATTTCTCTTTAAAGTTTAAAATTTGGCAGCGTCACTATATAGGAATTCCCATTTGAAAATTGGTGATGCTAAAATGATTTATAGCAATGCATATGTCAATGGCGACACACTTTGTGTTTCAAAATTAGGGTTTCTAATTTTAAAATTGTGACGCATACTTATATAGCAACACATCTACCGATTTGAAAACTAGGGTTAGGGTTTCCAAAGTTTAAATCATGACGCACATGTATATGGCGACATACTTTGCAATTTGCAATTTGAAATACCTTAGGGCATTGCAATTTGAAATTTAAATATAGTGACACTATTGTGATTTTTGAGCTAAAATTTCTAAGCTGATTCAATTTTTTTTTTTTACATTGTGTGCTTCATGAGTGCAGGAGGTCATTGTGCCATTGATGTCATGTGAGAACAGACCCACAATATTGGATAGATTTGGCAATTTTTTTGAGTTATGCTAGGAGCACCTAGGAGAGATTGACCTTTGGTATGTTGCATATGTGCCCATTGTCCGGAATCATCTAGCGATGATGACTACTTTGTGCAAGAGATGGAATAGTGAGACCTCATCTTTTCACCTCCTAACAGGCAAGGTGATAGTTACCTTAGAGGATGTATGGAAGATTCTACATTTTTTGATACATGGTGAGCAAGTGATCTTCGATGTTGACACTGGGTATGATGCCTGTCATGAGGTGATGGAGTTAGAGAACATTTCCTTAGTCACATCATAGATTGACCTCGAGATGTATAGAAGTCACGTGTCCATGTTCTGATTGATCATTGCAACCATCACTTCAGGTTTTGTTGCTCCTAATAGACACAACAGAGGGTTCAACCTAGGATGGGGCCTAGCATGGAACTAGATGCTTCATAGGAGGACACTTTTTTCATGGGGGCCAGTGATGATGGCCTCATAATATCATGACATGCACGACTTTTTTTATTCCGATGGATGAGCCATTGGTGTAGGGGTGACCTTTCTTCACATTTGGGCATGGGAGCATAGTGTTGTGCTTTGACTGATAGTACAGATGGCTTACATTGAGCCAGATGATCATGTGATCTTTTGATATAGAGGTTCCATTACTTTGAGGCATATTGGATAGATTGGGCTCCCCTACTGGTGGTGGGTGCTAGATGACATGATAGTTTTTAGGTGGCATCCATGGCTATAGATGCCACCATGGTATGATGATGCTAAAGAATTGTTCTTTGTGAGATAGACCCAATACATGCAGGGTCATGAGCATACTATCATCGAGTGGTACTTTCCAAATAAAATGGAAAGGTAGTTTAGAGAGTAGCAGGGCAGGCCAGATGATGCCTACAGGGCTATTTTTGTGAGGTCTACTCATGAGGTTCCCAAATGGGGACCCACCATTCCAACTCAAGAGCTGGTAGAGGGATTTAGATAGTTGGTGGCTCAGCCAAGGGCTTATGACTAGGGTTAAGTGGTAGCTTAGACTACACCTGCTTATGATGCTTGGTTCACACCTCCTCAGCATTTGACAGATCCAACGGGTGATCCTCTGCAAGGGAGGCCCAAAGGTAGGGGAATCAATAGAGGTAGAGGACATGGTGGCCAAGATGGATAGATTCTAGGGGCTCCACCAGTTGGATAGCAACCTCCACAATAGCCTCTAATTCAGTAACAACCAAGACAACATCAGGAAGCACCGCCACCACCACTAGATCCTAGAAATATGCAGATCTAGCAGATGCAACAACATGTGCATGTTTTGATAGGTGAGCAAAATCAAGCCTGCCAATAGATTTTGGCTATTACTACTAAGTGAGATTAGGCCAGGTAGTAGGTGGTGGTTGTTATAGTAGAGAGGGACCATGTATAGCAGCAATTATAGGCTATGACATTAGAGAGAGATTAGGAGATTGGGCAGTGACACCAGTTAGAGGCTATGACAACAACTAGCCAAGGCTGGATAGTATCCGCCAGATTATACAGAGAGGCCGTGACTGAGGCAGTATATTACAGGATGCATTGTCATAGAGATGTGCTAACACCTTTGAGACAACTTGATTATTCATAGCATAGTGATGCATGACCTAGGGCTGAGGATCAACCAGAGAGGTGGGCTAGAGAGTGTAGCAACCATCAGGGTCAACCTAATTTTGTATAGACACTTTTTGATTTTGTTACCCCATTCTTTCACAGATATACATTCATGGGATCCTTTTTGATAGCCTCATGAATATTGTATTTATCATTGATATACATACATTGATCTAGATTTTGTACCATGACATTCATTTTTTTGTGATATATATGATACAGATACAGATTCTACATGATGTGTTCATCTTTTTTTCATGCTTATGATGTATGGATGCATATGATATGAGATGCTTATATTTGATGATGTATGGATGAAATTTACTTATTCTTATGCAATATGTGATGATTCATGAGACGTAATGGGATGGATGCAATGTTATATTCTTTTTTAGTATCTTTTCATGATATGCTATATGATATGATATGAGATGTAGATGTTATGGATGCATTGCTTTTTGTGTATTTTTTATGTAGTTTTATGATGTGATGATTGTGTGTGCATATGGATGTATGGATGGATAATAAAAATTTTATGCTTCATGATATGATATGCGATGTATGCTTGTACAACGATTTAAGATGCTTAGAATAAAAAAATTATATTATTTGTCACAACTTAAATGATAATGCAGGATGTATGATGTGTGATGTGATATGCTATGATAGTGCAAGATTGATTCTTTATAATTATGCTATGATTATGAAATGCATGTACGTTGATGATTTTTTGATGCAAGATGGATGCATTGATGATGTTTTTGTTGATTGTCATGATACCAGGTTAGCATGGAGAGAAGATAGAAGAAACAAGAATGAATGACCGTTGACTTTGATGATTGCTTTGAAAGATCCAACAAGTCTATGATCCACCAATACTTTATTAGAGATGGTGAATGTTGATGACGATGTCACTCACAACAACAATGCAGATAAAATCCTCACAAGAAAACTGTAAAGAACCTATCTTTACTTGAAAGACTGAACCAGGGCAACCTAAGGTGTCTATGTTATAGGAAGAGGTTGACTTAGCTTAATCCCAAGGATCTAGTAGTTAGGTCTTGGCCATACTAGGTTCACTCTAGGGTATGATGTGATATTGTTGTTAATCTTAATGGGTCTATGGTTAATCGAAATCATAAACATTCAGTACCAGATTTCTAGTTCAATCATAAAATAATATCATGAAATTGAAATATTTATAATAATATTTCATGAAAATCGACAATTTTGCTATCACTTAAGTAGATTTACCTTTAATCATTCAACAATTTCATAGAAAATGAAATATTATCAATAAATTTCCATCCATTCATATATTTTTTGAAACATCATTAAGAATTTAAACATCTAATCTAAAATAAAGCATAAAAATATTGAAAATTAAAATTTCTCCCGATTATTCTCTATGCATGCCTCAAGAGTTAATCAAATCAAAACAAACCACTTTATACTTCACTATATTGCTTCACATCTACATATAAAATGGTGTGAGGTTTTAAAGAAGGGGTTTTAGTTTGGACACTGAGTAGGTTGTGCATGCACCCTTAAACAACATAACACGTAGTCTTGTTCAGCTGAACTAACAAAACTGGCTATAAAAATACATGAGATAGGTAGCTATCAAATTGGATTTGATATTGATTAAATTCTATTTACATTCAAGTTTTTAGTCCAAAATGATTCAAAAAATGGGAAAAAGGAACAAAACTTAGAGAATTTTTGGCTTTTCTGACATCCAAAAATTTTGAACTTAACTTAAAGTGAAGTATCCCCTAGCCTTTTATAAAAGTAAGACATAGATAGGATAAGACAAATACATGAGAGGAAATCCAAGGGAAGAATCACATCAAGACACATGGAATGTGGTGATTGGTAAGAGAATTGCAAATGAAGTCAATGAAGGTCAACCTTCATCTGCATGTTGAAGTCCAAGTTTTTTTTTAATCTTATTATTAGGGTTCCTTTTTGGAACCAAACAAATCCACATAAACAAAATGTAGGAAATTCCCATACATACAAAATGATGAGGTGGAACTTTTGTTCCTACATTTACGTTCAATCTTGGTTTGAACATTCCAGGAATAAGTAATCCCCAAAATGAATACACTTCTTGGTTGCATGCTTAAACTCCAGAGTCTTGGTTTCCTAGTATCCGATGTATCTTTGCAAAGAACTCCAATTCTGCATGATCTTCCAAAGCATATCATTGAACTTGGTAACACCATCAAATCTACTTGCAACTTTAGTTTTCCTAACCATCCATACCCAAACTTTGCATCACAATCTTCTTCTCCTACAATCATAAATTCCACTCATTAAATCCCTTAAAAAAATATATTTATATAAAATAAACTCATGTAAATAAAACCATCATTAAATCGTTATCATATAAATCCATCATAAATGATACGCCTTCTGAAATGTCACAAATTCTTACACAATTATCTTTTATATACTGGGTTATCGGACTATCAGACTTCTTGGATAACCTTAAAATTTTAAAACTTTGCTTAGCATCGTTACCCAGTACTTGAAACCTAGTATTCAGCTTTACCCATGATATTCTCAAACTTTAGTTTTACCAGAACTTCCATCTTTATCGGACCGAAACATTTTTCTCAACATTTGTATTACCTTTTTCCTTTCTAAAATTCCCATTTCCTGGTATCCGGTACCCAAAACACTTTCCTTTATGATGTACTCTTTTTTATTTAAAGATTTCTCTTTGCTCTTCAATTTTGGTGATCTTTCCAACTAGCCAACACCTTCCATAGGCATTAGTTGTCACTTGGGGTCCCCAAGTCTTATAGTCTTGGGGCATGTTGTGAGACCACACAACAACTTGCAACCAATAAAACAAAATTTAAACCAAAACTTGAGATTAAATCACCAGTTGTAAATTATAATTTATGCATATTTTAAAACAATAACTCTTTACCTTTACCTAGATTCTAACATAAAAATAGTAAAATTTCTCTAGAAATATCTGTGTGTGCTTTGATTAATTCTAGTTTTTGGAACTCAATAATAAAAAATAGTTCATTGACATTGAACTACATAATATGGTAATCCTCCAAAACCAACCAAGGATAGAGCCTTGCTGTCAATCAAGCATCCATAGCCCTGACAAGGTTATCTTTGTAATTCCACCAAACATAGCTCTACTGTCAGCCAAGCATCTATAGCCTTAGTAGAGATATTTGGATAGCCTAAAGAGTTTTTCTTTTTTTTGGTATCTCTTTTGATATTTCATTGATTTCTCATTTTTCTCTTTTGATATTTCATTGATAGCTCATTTCATCTTGGAAGCAATGAAGCTCGCTATTAGGTTGGGAATTACAGTGGTAGTGAAGGTTACCTTTTTATTTTTCATTCAAGGTAAATCCCTTCATAGTTTCACTACTTCCCAAAAAATCATTTAATAATTCCCTGTTGGTGTGTATTTCTAGCTAAAATTTACCACTTTTATGCCAAATCCTAACTAACTAAAACTCATTATATGTTAGAAGATATGCATAAAATAAAATTTAGCAACAAAAAATTTAATCACCAAATTTAAATCTAAATTCAGAACCATTAGTTACCATCCTTTTCCAATCAAATTTTATGACAATTACTAAATACTTGGCTAACAATTTCGATTTGACAATGTTGCACTACATTAATTGATCAAAAATGTCATGATGAAAATTAAACACGATCACATTTTTCTGCATTAAATTCGCATGCCTCAATACACACGTATCATCTCTTTCAAATTTATCAGGTGATGATGTGTGTTTCCTCACTAGCTTAATTTTCCTTTTTGCTTCATACACATGGGCACCTTCATGATTAATATGGCTTAATAAAAACACAATGAAATGACCACCATTAATTTTGAAATCTTTAACTTGCTTGATTCACAATCTTCGTACTGGACGAATTTGAAGCAAATTTTCACCAATTGTGTGTAAAAATTAATTTGATTTAATACTCTGCTGTGGAGAAACTCATCCAATTGCCACCTTATGATTTCCAAGACTTCAGTCTAGGAAAATTTGTATTGTAACTTCCTCACAGTTTTCTATAAACTCCCCACTTCTCTCAAATTCTTCACACTTTTTGCTTTGCCTTCTTTTTGTTTTGCATTTTCTATTCTATGTTAGTGCTTGCTTACTTCTAGGTCATGGATACTCTAATTTTCCTAACATGCTCTCGCTGCCTGAATGTTTTCTTGGGTCTTATCATGACTCAAAGGATTGAAAATGTTTTCTTCATTCGAAATACCAATTTTACTGTGCAAAACTTATGCTTAGTCCTTGGGGAAAAATATGTGGAACACAAAGGTTACTACCAGTTCTATTCTAACTTGGCTTCTCGCTTTGTAGCATCACTCCTAGATATTGGGTTTCCTATTGCAAATGCTTGCTCGACTATGAATTTGATAGTGCAGCCTGAATATTTGGAGAATTTGGATACTATTCTATATGTTGCACATCCAACCATTGGTATTCCTTCCATGGATTATATTCCTCGGTTCTTGGAACACGAGGAAGTGGTTCCACTATGGCCTTTCCTTTCTAACCTCCATATTCTTGACTTTGAAGGTCACTGGGAAATTTCCTACATAGGGTATTTAGCCCTGATGGATGAGGCATCCCAGATTGACTGAATGGCTAGTGCTATTTGTAGCTCAGCTACCTCTTTTTTTCTTTTTTGATCTTTTGTAGCAAGAATTTTGATACTTTCATGTTATACATCACACACACACACACACAAATATATATATATATATATATATATAATAGCTTTTTTGTACATTTTAAAATGTGTATTTACTGTGTATGGTTTTATCATTTTACATTTCATAGCACAATGTTACAAATGTTTGAATTAATTATCATGTATATGATAAGTTAAGCAAAATTTGCTAATGCAAAGGGCCAAACAAAATAGAAAGAAAACAAAAAAAAAAACAAAACCAAACAAAACAAACCCTACAAAAATAAAACTAACCCTAACTAACCAAAACTCTAATTTAACAAATTAATAACCCTAACAAAACAATTTATTTTAATTTCAATGACTATTTCCATTTTTTTTTAGTATGAATTATAGTAGGTTTATCCTTGAACTCAATCAAATAAATTTCAAATGTCCTACTGTAGAAATGAATTATTTTAAATTTTCTACATTTAACAAATGTCAATTCAGAGGTGTACTTACCAATGACTTGGATCATGTGTATGAAAATGACCTCATTAAACGTCGATCACACACACTTTTTCCGATTGAGCAATACTCTACCATCATTCAACCCTCATTCATGATTTTCCTCTTTACTATGCTCACTTCCATGAATGGTTGTGTCCATTTCTTGATTTTCTTCTCTAAAAATTTTCATTTCTTCGGTCCTATCTTCACTTTGAACTTTGTTAAACCAAGTGATATCACAATTTATATTGTTATCAAACATAGAAAATGTAAAAATTTGATACTCTGTATCTTGCATAAAATCAAGAAATTTTACCTTTTTAGTTTGTGACTTTTCAATTTGGAACGGAAAACATGCATCTCCCACTCAATTTTCTCACTCCTCTTCATTTTTATTTTCCATGTATAAAGAGAATGATGACTCATCAATGTCGTTTCCTCATTTTTGATGTGATGTTTTTGAATCTCGACATTATCGCCTATCTTCCTGCAGAACATTAATATTTTCTTTATAACAATTGTAGTTATCAAATCATTTTGATATATCAGTTAAATTTTTAACATTTTTCATTTCCACTAGGGTTATAGTCTTTTCTCATGAACAGTCCCTTTCTTCTAGCAGTTAAAACTTCTTCCGTTAATGAAATCACCTTACAAATTGTGTCACCAAAAAGTGTATACCTTGCTTGATATGGGGATAATTGATGAAAAATTGGACTTAATGAGGCCTTGATTTGGTGTTGTAATGTGTTTTACACATCCACACTAGGTCTTGGACCCTTCCAAACTAAGTAAAATGCATCTAACAACATCTTGTAAAGGTGTTGTAAAAGACTTTCACACTTTTCTAGACTAATAGACCTATTTTCCCTTAATTTAATGATATAAAATGTATTTAATGGCATTCTCACATTAATCTAGAAGGATTGTAAATTAAACCTAATTTGAATCTAGTGTTGTAATGTGCTTTACACATTCACATTGGATGTCGTGCCTTTCTAGGCTAAGTGAACCTCATTTTGGTGTTGTAAAGTGTATTTAATCACATTTTCACCTTTAATTTTGTGTCCCAATCCCTAATTACCCTTTACATCATAATTAGTAGGACTCTATGGCCCCATATTATGCATCCCAAGGCATAATTTGATCAAATACCCGATGAAATCAACATAAAAATTGAAAATCTTCATTCCCCAACAATCTAGATGGAAAAAGGGCCCCTCTAGGACTAAGTCGCCCATTTAGATGAATGAGTTCCTACTAGTTGGGACTAAGTCACCCAACATGGTGACTTAGTCCAATTTGAGCTATAAATTCAAGGTTTGAGTAGGAAAATTTGGAATTTAAGTTTATTTTTCCTTCATGTTGGCCTTGGGGATTAAATTAATGGGAAAATTAGGTGGATTTCCTATAAATGCAAGCCTCTAAACCCTAATTCATAATCATCTTAACTCATTCATCTTATTCATCATTTATCTTCTCTCTCAAGTCAAGAAGCTAGGGTTTTAGCATTCTAAGTGATCAAGATAGCTTCCAAATAAATTCAAGGGAAAAATATTCATCTATTTCTACAAAATATAAAGATTTATCACCATGGCAAGGTACTAACTCCATTGTTTCATGCTTCATTACATTATTTCTCCATTTTGGTTTAATTACCTAAAAAGGGGTTTGACCAAGGAAAACCCCCATTCCCTAACATCATTTATTTCTCTTTCCTTTTGTGTTTATAGATTTAGGTATCTTTAGGACTTGAAAATTATTGAAGAATAGGTTGAAGATTTATTGGAGTCATCTTTCTCCTTGCAAAGCTAAATTATCCACTAAAAGTCACTTTTATTTCCCCTTTCAAATTTTTAGAAATATAGAAGTGGAATAAGTTTCCACTAATGGTGAATTAGTCCCATTGTACATGCATTTCAATGATTTTTATAGATTTAGACAACCATTTGGTTGAAACGGGCTCTAGAGCAATTTTTCCAGATCCGGGACTAAGTCACCTAGATTGGCACAAGTGTCCCAGTTCAGTTCTACATAAGGTTTTTTAGGATTCCAGACCTTCATTCCACCCCTTTTCAGCTTCCAAGTGCACACCTTCCGTTTCATCAATTTATGCTACCATTTTCCTTTCATTTCTAGGTGTTTTTGTATATCACAATGTGTTTTCAAACATCTTGCATTTCTTAAGTATTGCATTAATAATTCATTTCTTTTACTAGTTTAGTGTATGTATATCATTTCATTTAGACATATTTTATCCACATTTGTAGAGTTTTGAGTGGGGACATTGCCCATTTTGGCCCATCTTTCTCCTTTTAGGTGGAAAACCCTAGAAGTGCAAGAAAGCATTAGGGTGCCAAAATATTTGTCCAAATTTTGGTGAACTTGACCTTAGAACATCACATTTTCATATTTTGGAGTCCATAATTCACCTAGAATTAGCTTAACATTGCATTGCATGTGGCATTGTTTGCATTCTAGGAATTTCAAATTTTTCATTAGTGAAAGTGCATATAGTTTTCATTTTTGCACTTTAAATCATTGAAAAACATATAAAAAAATTCATTTTCATTTAGTATTCAGGTCATACATACTAAAAAGCATCCAAAATAATTGAAACTTTCTATTTTTTTTTTGAAAAAACCCTAACTGGGACCGATTCACCATTTTGGGCGACTTAGTCCTAGTCTAGATTTTTCACTGTCTATTACAGTGTTAGAAACCTCATTTCTATGCTTCCTATTCCTCCTAGTATCATATACTATAATTCTGGAAAGTTTCAGGAACATTCGTTTCATGCATCTAGCTCAAAAACATCAATTTAGGGTAGTCATTTTTGAAATCTTTTCAATTACAAGAATCATTAGATCTGAAAATGCTCATAGTTCTGAAACTTTGCATCACATGGATAAAAGTACTTTTTACTTTTTCTTACACAATGTTTCTATTCATTAAAATTTGCATAAGTTTGGTAAAACTGCTTTTCATTCTTGCATATACATTTTTTACCTTCTTAAAGCTTTGCATACATTGGATAAAAATGTTTTGCATCCTTCCATATACATTGTTTATATTGCTAAAACATTGCATGACATGGTTACAAGTCCTTTTCATTTTTGTTCAAACAATGTTCATCTCTTCCATATCTAGAAATACTAAGAAACATTTCCTATACCCTCCCTATGAGAGTGTTTTAGTGAAAGAGAATACAACCTTGGACATTCCTAATGATCATATTTGTTCTTCTCCTAATATCTCTCCTATTGGAAAAGAAGATGTTTTGGTAGAAGAACCAATTCATGAAAATTTTGAGAATCCTAGTTGTTTCTCTCCTTTTACCTCTCTTAGTGGACACAACATTCATAACCAACATAACACAACCATAGGTAATCATGACAATAAAATTTGTTCTTCTCCTAGTATCTCTCCTAGTTTTGAAGAAGATGCTTTGATGTTACAGAACACAATCGATGAAGGTCATGAGTATCTTAGTTGTCCCCCTTCTCCTAGAGAAATCCTTATTACGCAAGAAAATTCAACCATTGATCATTCCCCTACTTGCGATAAAGTCATTTTAGAAGAACCAATCCATGAATGTCAAGAACATTTTATTTGTAGTTCTCCTAAAAACTCTCCTCCTAGGGAGAATATCATGGTGCAAGAAAATGAAAACAATAGAAATGTGTCTTCTTTAGATAAAAAGGTGCATCTAGATTTACCTTCATTAGAGATACATCAAACCAATATTGTTGAGGTTATGAATGTGCAAGTGTCCATTAGATTCCCCTCGATCAATGGACCTCATACATAACCCGTGGGACATCCTAAGAACCCTCTAATTCTCTACCCACCTTCACACAAACAACAAAATCACAAAAAACCCAAACTTATCCTCTACCCACCTCCAAATAATTTGTCGCAACAACCAAGTCATAATATTGTTGCTCATACCTATAACACTAGACATAATCCACAACCACAACAAACAACCCCAACCTCCTTACCTTTGCCTAATTCTATACTACCTAGTGCTCCTTGATTAAGGGAGTATGATCTTGTCGAACAACTTAAGAGCACTCCTACAAAGATATCCTTATGGGATTTACTTCATAATTCACCTAACTATCACACTATGCTTCAAACGACCTTACAAAAAATTGTTATCCCTTATAATGCGCAACCAAATGACATAGAAGCTCTAATTCAAGGATTGAATGCTGACATTGTTTTCCACCAAAGTGAACTCCCCCATTTGGAAGTGCAAAAACAAAATGAAGCTTTCATGATCGTTTCTCAGTACAATACGATAGGGATAAAGTGAACCCATATTAACAATGGCTCAGCCCTTAATGTGTGTAGCGCAAACCTCTTGGATATGCTTCGTGTGGAAAAATAAAAAATTCAACCCGATTCTCTATCTATTAAGGGATTTGACAATGAAGAAAAGAAACTGCTTGGTGTGATCACTTTACCTATTACAGTTGGAGAAGTCACAATGAACACACCAATCCAGGTTATGCCTCATGCTCTTTCATATAACCTTCTTCTAGGTAGGTTGTGGATTCATGAAATGAATGGTGTTCCTTCCACTCTTCATCGAAAAATTAAATACATCTACAAAAAAAAAGTGTGCACACTCGATGTTGATCATGAGACTTATAGTGTCTTGTAGCTTGAGAAAAGAAAGAGAACCCCTTAAACATATTAACACCAACCAATACAAGTTGAACCTGTGCAACAAAAAGACAAAGAAAAACACATTGACGAAGTTACAAAGCTATTAGAAGATGACTGGGGTTCCTTAGATTTCGAACATACATTCATGGGTGAGTACAAGATCATAAAAAAAGATTCCAATAAGGCACACAAAAAAGAAATCATGTTAACACACAACTCAAAAGACCCTTTGAAAGCATCCACCTCAACCACTTTAGAAAAAAAACACAAGTTACATAACAAGCTTTGATGACCTCAACAACAAACAACCACCTACTCCAAAAGAAATGAAAAAGCTTTATGGACGAGGATATGAGCTTATGAAACAACTTGGATATAGTGGAAAAGGATGTGGTGCTAATGAACAAGGTGTCCACAACCTTATAGATCCTATCACACAATAAACAACTCATGGTCTTGGTTATTGTCCTCTAATAGAAATCACCAAGCCTTCACACAACATCAACACTATCACAAACCATCCTCCTAAGACAATTTTAACTGTAAAGCATCTTGAACTCATAGACACTAGTGGTCTTGATCATTCTCCTTTGCAAGTAATGACACAAACAAATACATCCTCGCTTAATGTCAATGTCATCTCGCAGAACACTAATGATTTGCATTCGTTAGATTTTACACCCTCCTATAAAGGAGAGAAAAAAATCTCACACTCTAAAGAGTCTTGCATATGTATGACATCTTGTACATCTAAGCAAGAGATATATTTGTCACATAATACAAGAACATCTACCATTGATCAAGAGGGTATCTTGTCAAGACTCCAAGATCATTTGACAGCCCTTCCTCCAAGAACTTGAAAAAAATTCTATTACAAGGCTTCATTTTGTGCATACCATAGAGTTCATGGTCATTCTACTAATGAATGTAAGGTTTTGAGTAGTAAAATCCAACATTTTAAGGAGTTTGGTGTTATTCCTTATGTGGGGGAACCTAATCCTTTTAATTGATATCGATTTTCACTCTAGCATACATTTCATTAATCATTTTGGCTCACCCTTGTCCTGCACTCAATGGGGGAAGGGGTTATCTAGCCTTGTCCTCATATGTCACTTGTCATTGTCTCTTTTGGCTAGTCATTAACCTTTCATGAACATATAAGAGCAAGCTTGGGATGTGGACGATATGCCTTAAGTTGGATCGCATGTGACATACTACCTTTTTCATGACATAGCTTATAGGAAACATATGACTTGGCATAGGGATTTCTGAGTAAGCCTTCATGTCTTCTACTTTAAAGTAATTTCTCATAGTAATGGTGTTAGCAACCACTTTAAAGTGGGGACATACATTGACACTCATATTTCATTGCATGATTTTCTTTTACTTGTGATTTCCTCTCTTGAAAACATTAGGTACAATGTTGGTCAGGATGAGACATTTCATTTTTCCTCTCTTGGAAACAAGATGAGACCATATACATCTTTCCTCTCATGGAAAAATTAAGCACAATGCTCCCTAAGATGATACCTTGCATGAATTAAGCAAAATCCCTTTGAACATTCCTTACACTACTTTTCATTTACAATTGTGTGTGGGAAATGTTAGTATCAAAATAAGATAACAAAAACACACCAATGCAACATTAAACTAAAGAAAAGATAAATAGAATTGAAATCAAAGAAATCAAATAGAGCTTCTTCAGAATCATTCCATTGTCCTCTATCTCCAGTGATTTGCTTGAAGCTAATACTCTCAGATTGTGTAAGCAAAGCTTCTTAGAAATGGCAATCTGCAGAACGAGTATGCAAAGGGAGAATACTTCTCTATCCTATATGCTAGTGGAGTGGAAATGTTGATATACAGATATGAACAGGGGCTGTGGATTATGAATGTTTTTGAAACTATGATATGAAGATGATAGGCCATGATATGGAATGCTAATATGCTAAGCTATGCTATGCTATGATTCTAAAGGCTATAGATATTGGAAGACTGATTGACTATAGTTTTCCTGTATGAAAGCTTTTCCTATTTTCAAAGACTCGGCAGTCCTTTTTATAGATTTTCATAGGAAAGAGCCTGGCTGGCAAAGATCAATGGTTGTGAGATTGTCTGGTAATTTTGAATGGTGAGAGATGGAGAGGTTGAGAGGAATATGGAAGATGTTGGGAGGTTGGAGAGAAGAATGGAGGCTTGTCTTCAACCCATGGGAACAACTTTGCTTAGAAACAGAGAAATTAATTTTCTGTTTGGAAGTTTGTTTTCACGGTTGTTGAAGATAATCCAAATTAAATAAATAAATTTATTTAATTTTATGTGAGTTTGATTTTTGATTTTAGGACTATAGAAGACTTAATTAAATATTTAGAATATTTAATTGTGAATAGACTTTAGAAGAATTAATTAAATATTTGGAATATTTAATTGTGAATGGACTTTGGAAGATTTTAATTAAATATTTGGAATATTTAATTGTGAATGGAATTTAGAGGATTTTTAGAAGAGAAGAATATTTAATCTTTATTTGAATAAAATATTCAAGCCAAGATTATATGATAATTAATATAAATAAATCGTAATGTTTATTTAATTAATTAGGAAATGGATAAGAAAAGTGATTAAATAAAATTATTTATTTAATCGAAATGAAAGAATGAACAATATAAATAAATTATTTAGATTTATTTATGCACAGATTGAATTCAGAGATTTAATTAAATATTAAAAATATTTAATTAATTACCAGACTATTGTGATGTGACCATTTTTAGGTGTATACAACAATGTATCTGAGTGTCAAGCATATGAAATTTTACTTACCTCATGGAGCTCAAAGATCATTTTTGTGGTGCCTTATTAAAGTTATCAGGAGGTATAACTTTGGTATGGTTGAGTGGGAATCCCATCTCGAGGTATGAATTTTCCCCATAGCCACTTGTGTGTGTGTGAGCACATATCAGTTGTATGTGTCTCACCTTTTTGGGCTTCTCACCTGATGGAAAACCATGAGTTTTTTCACTTTAGAGTGAGTATGCATTTTTGGATAAGCAACCTAGATCTAATCCACAATGTGTTGGACAAATGATCAAAGCTTGATCCACCTTTTTTTTTCTCTTCCTTCTAGTTCTTTCCATTGCATGATCATATTATACACCTTGTGCGTGTCCTTTTGCACTTATGTTGATTTGACTTAGGATCTTAGATCCTAGGGGCTTGAACACTTCCTTCATCTTTGTTATCCTAGACCATCCACATTGGTACAACTGGACACCTCTTGAATGTCTACTTTAGTGTGAATTTGAAGCAAGTTCATCCTCTCACTAAAGTGGGGGATTAATGTGTCAAAAAAAAGTGTATAACTTGCTTTATATGGGGATAATTGATGACAAATTAGACTTAATGAGGCCTTGATTTGGTGTTGTGAGGTGTTTTACACATCCAGACTAGGTATTGGACCCTTGCAAACTAAATAAAATGCATCTAACAATGTCCTATAAAGGTGTTGTAAAGTGTTGTAAAAGACTTCCACACTTTTCTAGACTAATGGACCTATTTTCCCTTAATTCAATGATATAAAATGTATTTAATGGAATTCTCACATTAATCTAGAAGGATTGTAAATTAAACCTAATTCTAATCTAGTGTTGTAATGTGTTTTACACATTCACATTGGATGTTGTTCCTTTCTAGGCTAAGTGGACCTCATTTTAGTGTTGTAAAGTGTATTTAATCACACTTACACATTGAATTTTGTGTCCCAATCCCTAATTACCCTTTACATCATCATTAATAGGCCCCCTATGGCCCCATATTATGCATACCAAGGCATAATTTGATCAAATACCTAATGAAATAAACATAAGAACTAAAAGTATTCATTCCCCAACAATCTTGCTGGCAAAAGGGCCCCTCTAGGACTAAGTCACCCATCTGGATGAATGAGTCCCTGCCAGGTGGGACTAAGTCACCCAACATGGTGACTTAGTCCAATTTGAGCTATTTTTGAGGTTTGAGCAAGAAAATTTGGAATTTAAGTTTATTTTTCCTTCATGTCGGCCTTGGGGATTCAATTAATGGGAAAAATAGGTGGATTTCCTATAAATGCAAGCCTCTAAACCCTAATTCATAATCACATTAACTCATTCATCTTATTCATCATTTGTCTTCTCTCTCAAGTAAAGAAAGCTAGGGTTTTATCATTCTAAGTCATCAAGATAGCCTCCAAAAATATTCAAGGGAAGAATCTTCATCTATTGCTGCAAAAAATAACGATCTATCACCATGGCAAGGTACTAACTCCATTGTTTCATGCTTCATTACATTATTTCTCCATTTTGGTTTAATTACCTAAAAAGGAATTTGACTAAGGAAAACCCCCATGCCCTAACATCCAAAATTATATTTCTCTTTCCTTGTGTTTTTGTAGATTTAGGTATCTTGAGGACTTGAAAATCACTGAAGAATAGGTTTTAGAACCGGACACTTGTCAGGAACCAGAGTGTAGACCGAGGGCTTCCATTTCCCCTTTTGAATTCTTAGAAATATAGAAATAGACTAAGTCACCACTAATGGTGAATTAGTCCCATTGTACATTCCTTTCAGTGATGTTTACAAATTCAAACACCCATTTGGCTTAAACGTGCTCTAGAGTAGTTTTTCCAGATCTAGGACTAAGTTGTCCAGATTGGCACAAGTCTCCTAGTTGGCTTCTACATCAGGTTTTTCAAGATTCTAGACCTTCATTCCATCCCTTTCCAGCTTCCAGGTGCACACCTTCGATTTCATCAATTTCTGTTATAGTTTGCCTTCATTTCTAGGTGTTTTTGTATATCACAATGTGTTTTCGAACATCTTGCATTTCTTAAGTATTGCATTAATAATTCATTTATTTTATTAGTTTAGTGTATTTAGATCATTTCATTTAGACATATTTCATCCACATTTGTAGAGTTTTGAGTGGGGACATTTCCCATTTTGGCCCATCTTTCTCCTTTTAGGTGGAAAACCCTAGAAGTGCAAGAAAGAATTAGGGTGCCAAAATCTTTGTCCACACACATAGCCAAACTTACCCTAGTTAAAAAAATTTCACAATCAAGTTCATCGTGATCAATTGTATCATGAATTCTACACTCGATGACTCTACCAAAAGTGAATAAACTCAAATGATGTAATTTCTAGTTAAGAATTTTTCATAGTTTTTCAACTTCCATTTTGAAATACCAGCTTGCACTAGACTTTTGTTTGACAAGCTATCTCTTAAACCTAGAACCAATATAAATTTCGTGTCACCCTCCTTCTAGCACTAGTTACTATTGACAATGATGTCACTCGTAGAAACACTATAGATAAAAGCCTCGAAGGAAAACCATGAAGAACCTATCTTTACTTGAAAGAATGAACCAGGGAAATGTATGATGTCCGTGTTATATGAAGAGATTAACATAGCTTAATCCCAAGGCTCCATTAGTCAGGTCTTGACCATACAAGGTTCACTCTAGCATAAGATGTGATATTTCTATTAATATCAAGGGGTTTATGGTTAATCTAAATCATAAGCATTTGATACTAGATTTCTAGTTCAATAATAAAATAATATCATGAAATTGAAATATTTATAATAATATTTCATGAACATCAACAATTTTTCTATCACCTAAGTAGATTTAGCCTTAAAGATTCAAAAATTTCATAGAAAATGAAATATTTTCAGTAAATTTCCATCCATTCATCTATTTTTTGAAACATTTTCAAGAGTTTAAACATCTAAAATAAAATAATGCATAAAAATACTAAATATTAAAATTTCTCCTGGTTATTCTCCATACATGCCCCAAGAGTTAATCAAATAAAAACAAACCACTTTATACTTCTCCATATTGCTTCACAGCTACATATAAAATGGTGCGAGCTTTTAAATAATGGGTTTTAGTTTGGACACCGAGTAGGTTTTGCATGCACCCTTAAATGACACATCACATAGTCTTTTTCGACTAAACTAACAAAACCAACTACAAAAATACATGAGATAGGTAGTATCAAATTTTCTTTGATATTGATTAAATTCTATATCCATACAAGTTTTTAGTCTGGAATGATTTAGAAAATAAGAAAAAGGAACAAAACTTAGAGAAGTTTTGGCTCTTCCGACATCCACAAATTCTGAACTTAACTTAAAAAGAAGTGTCCCCTAGCCTTTTATAGAAGTAAGACATATGTAGGATAAAAAAAATACATGAGAGAAAGTTCAAGGGATGAATCATATCAAGGCACATGGAATATGGTGACTGGTAAGAGAATTGCAAACGAAGTCAACAAAGGTCAACCTTCATCTACACATTGAATTCCTTCAGGTTTTTTTATCTTCTTATTATCAGGGTTCCTTGTTGGAACCAAAAAAATCTGCATAAACAAAATGTAGGAAATTCCCATACATACACAATGATCAAGTGGAATTTATGCTCCTACATTCAGGTTCAATCTCAATTTTAACATTCCAGGAATAAGTAATCCCCAAAATGAGTACACTTCTTTGTTGCATGCTTAAACTCTAGAGTCCCAGTTTCTTGGTATCTGGTGTATCGTTGAACCTCGTAACACCATTAGATCTACTTCCAAATTTATTTTTCTAACCTTCCATACCTGAACTCTGCATCGCAATCTACTTCTACAATCACAAATTCCACTCATTAAATCCCTTAATATATATATATATATATATATATATAACTCATGTAAATAAAACCATAGTTAAATCGTTAACATACAAATACGTCATAAATGACAGGCCTTCTAAAAAGTCACAAATTCTTGTGGAATTATCTTTTATATATCGGGTTACCAGACTATCGGACTTCTAGGATAACCTTAAAATTTTAAAACTTTTCTTAGCATCATTACTTGGCACCCGAAACCCGATATTCAGCTTTACCCATGATATTCCCGAACTTTGGTTTCACTGGAACTCTCATCTTTACCGGACCTCAACTATCAAACTAGAACATTTTGCTCAACATTTGTATTACCTTTTTCCTTTCTAACATTTTTAGTTCCTGGTATCTGGTACCCGAAACACTTTACTTTATGAAGTACTCTTTTTTATTTAAATATTTCTCTTTGCTCTTCAGTTTCGATGATCTTTCCAACTAGCCAACACCTGCCATAACCATTAGTTTTCACTTGGGGTCCCCAAGTCTTATAGTCTTGGGTTGTGTTGTAAGACCACACAATAGTGACGAGACATTCATGATGAAGATGAATGCAGGATGATGAGTTGCTCACATTTTGGGATTGGGATTTTTTGCTGTTCCTTATTGTTTGATGTAACACATAGACACAATGCATCAAGGTATTGATAACCAAGACGACATTGTATCTATTGTAATGGAATTTGACTCAACAAATAGATAGGCTAGTCCTTGTTCACATCTTGACATATGGAAACCTTGTTGGCATGTAAGTTAGAAGCTTAGAATACATTGGACCAAATAATACGCCATAGTCAACAATGTACTCTGAACAACTTCCCTACACACAACTAAGCAATTATGCACCAAGATTATTTTACAAGAGTACCCACAAGCACAAAAAAGAAAGATAATGATCAATGGCCCATTCCTTTCTCTCTAAATTGTTTTTATAGACATCATCGAGAGGTCCTCAGAATGGGTCATTAAGATAAATCATAAGAAAAGATCAAAGACAAAAAGTTAGTGTTATCTATATTTCTTGCCTAGTTTAAGTTTAGCTAAGGTGATGAATGATTCTGATGTCCATCATAGGAAGGATACATCCTAGTACATGTTGATCAGATGGTTGTTTGATATTAGGATGATGATGCTAAATGAGTTGTTGATATACAGTTCATTGGCGCACTTACCTATGATCTAGACTTTAGATTTTGACACTTAGGTTCTCACTTTATGACTTGCTATACTTTTTTTCTATTTATTTTTTGAAAGGTTGAAGGTGATGATCGATTTATTATGGATGAATTTTTATTATGGGTGAAAGCGAGATGGGATGGGTGGTTTTGTATTTTTTGGAATATTTCAATGTTTTTGGTATTTTCAAATGTTTTGAGGTTGTTTTTGGTCTTTTTAAAAGTTTATGTGGATGTTTTCGTTTACGGTTTATTTGAGGTCATTTAGGTTTTTTTCTGAGTTATTTGGATGTTTTGGGGTTTTCTAAGTTATCTATATGTTTTGGGATTTTTTGAGTTATCTAGATCTTTAGGGATTTTTCAGAGATTTTATAAATGTTTAGGGATTTTTTGAGTTATTTGGAGGTTTAGGGGTTTTCAAAATATTTGTATGTTTTTTTGTTTTAAGAGATTTTACAATTTTTTACAGATTTTTTGAGAGTTTCAACCAAGAACCTAACCAAAAGACCTATCCTAGGGGTCTCGGGGGCTGATCAAAGATAAGCCTTACCTACGTTATACATGCAGCAACCAAGTAGTTTGACTGACTTGACTTATTAACAAGATGAGATGAACATTTAAGAGATGCCAGTTTATTATGATGAACTTCTAAATAACCGACCTAGGGTGTCTCAAGGGCTCATCAATGATGGCCTTACCTACATTCAAGCTCAGAGAGAACATAGTTCAACATGGGTACTAATTCTTTGGATTTTTGATGTTTCGACATTTTTAGGGATTTTGATGTGTTTTGGATGTTTAAGTTTTTTGCCTTTAGAATTTTATGAATGTTTTGGATTTTACCTGTATAGGACTTTGTAAATGTTTTTGAATTTTTTGATGAATGTTTTACAAATTTTTTGGTGTTTTCGAAGAGATTTTATGAATGTTTTTGGTATTTTTTGATGACCATAAAGATATACAAGAGCCCGATATGATCTATAATGAAATACCCTCAGCGTGACATGTGATAGACTACCTTGATATAGGTAGGACAAACTAAACTTTGGAATGTGCCAAGTAGTACTAAAGGGATTACGATATTTCACAACATCAAGCTATGATAAGGACACAAATAGGTGATGGATAAATTGTGGGATGGATGGCGATGCAAAGAATGATAGGTAAAAAGATCCATAGAATAGGTGGAGGTGCTTTATTTAAGCAAGGTTCCTATTTGCCAGGTTTTTACCAAGGTACTTTCCCAAAGCGCCACCAAAGTGGTTTGCACTAGAGGATGATTTTTTCTTTACTTTTTCAATCCTTTTTCTCTTTTTTTTTGGATTTTGATCATTTTTTGACATTTTTTATTTTTAGATTTACACCCTTCAAAACTAGGCATAATTTTTTTAAGATGCAAACTCTTAGTGAGCTCCTACAAGGGTTCACCTTCAAGCATTGAAAGTTGATATGCTCCTAATCTGTAGCTTGCTATGATGAAAAAATGACCCAACCAATTAGGCTCAAAATTTCCTTTACTATCCTGATCTAGAAGGTTCTTCTAATTTTTCTTTAGGAAAAGATCCCCTACTTGGAAAGATCAACATTTGATCCTCTTGTTATAGCTCTATTTTATTCAGTTTTGATATACTTACAAGTGATTAAGGGCGTCAAGATGATGCTCATCTAGGAATTCTAGCTCATTCAACCGAGATACTTTGTATTCTTCATCTGTGATAAGGTTTTGTAGTGACACTCATAATGATGGGAACTCAACCTCACTAGGCAGGATAGCTTATGATCCATAGACCAAGGAGAAAGGGGTTGCACCTATAGGCGTGTGGATACTGGTTCGATAGGCTTAGAGAGAGGGATTTAGCTGTAGATGCTAGTCACAACCAGCATTGTTGACTATTTTCTTCAAGAATTTTGGGATAGTTTTGTTCGCAACCTTATCTTGGCCATTGCCTTTGGGATAATACATGGTAGAGAATCAGTGTTGGATGTTGAATCTTTGACATAGCTCTTTCACATATTGATTCTTAAATGGGGTTCCATTATCTGAGATGAGAGTTTGTGGAACACCATAACGACAGATAAGGTAGTTCAAGATAAATTTGGCAATCTGCTTCCATTTTATATATGTCATAGGAATGGCTTCAACCCAATTAGTAAAGTACTTAGTGGCTGTTATGATAAAATTGTGGCCATTGGATGAGGTTGGGGTGATTTTTCCTATGAGGTCAAGCCCCCACTATGAAAAAGGCCAAGGTGTGATCATGGGTTGCAATTCTTGAGCCAGAGCATGAATCAAGTATCCATACTATTGAAATTGGACACACTTCTGCACATATTGATGAGCTTCCTTTTCCATGGTCAACCAATAGTAGCCAGTCCTCAAAAATTTCTTATCTAACGCCATACCACTAGAATGGGACCCACATATGCTATCATGTACCTCTATTAAAGTATTCTAGGATTCCTCTTGGTTAATACTTCATAGCAATGTCCCCTTGATGCTTCGACAGTAAAGGGTATGACCTAAGATCATGAATCAAGATGCCTTTTTAACAAAGGTCTTTTTAAGGTTTGAGGTGATATCGGATGGGAGAGTTCCTCTACTTAGGTAAGTAAAGATGTCATGGTACCACGGGGATCCAGTACCAACAATGACACATGTGAATTCTGATTCAAGGATCTTGAAAGTTGGTATGAGAAGTTGTTCTACCAAGAATTCACATTGGAGGATGTTTTTTGACATGTCTAGTAGTGATCCGATCGTTGCCATGGCATCTGCTACTCTGTTGTTTATGTGAGGAATCTACTCAAAATTTATGTCTATAAATAGGTTATTGAGATTTTCCACCATATTTTTGTAAGGAGTGAGCTTATAATCCTTAGTTTGATAGTCATCGTTGACTTGTTTGATAACCAGTTGTGAGTCTCCATAAACTTTCATCTCTTGAATCTACCATTGAACCACTATCCTTAGACCTGTGATTAAGGCTTTGTACTCAAAAATGTTGTTAGTACAAGGGAATGATAGTTGGTAGGATTTTGGGATACAATCACCTTGAGGGGTGATGAAAATAATTCCTACTCCTAATCCATGTGGATGAATGATCCATCAAAGTACATCTTCCAATGAGTTGTGAGATTGATAAGGAACACTAATTCATCCGAGAACTCAGATACCAAAGGGTTCTCAACATAGATAGGTGCTTTTGCTAGTTGGTCTGTGATCACTTGTCCTTTGATTTCCTTGCACTCTATATACTCTATGTCAAATTTTATTAATATCACTACCCATTTATCCATTCTCCCTATGGGAGTTGCTTTGGATAATAGGTATTTTAGTGGTTCAATCTTTGCAATGAGCTTGATTTGATGTGACATCATGTAGTGCCTAAATTTTGTGAGGCAAAACCTACTGCTAGGAATGCTTTCTCAATAGGTGAATAGTTCATTTCATATCCCACCAAGGTTTTGTTGATGTAGTAAATAACTCTTTCCTTTCAATTTTCATCATGTTGTCCCAAAAGAGCTCCTAGTGTTGTTGGTGTTGATAAGATATATAGGATCAATGGCTTATTCAGTAGTGGTTGCATGAGCACTAGGGGTTCCAGTAGATAGTCTTTGATATGTTGGAAAGCTTTATCACACTTCTCATCCCACTTGTAAGTTATCCCTTTATGGAGAAGATGTGAAAAGGGTTGGATCTTATTTGATAGTTGCACTATGAACCTCTTGATGGACTTCAATATTCCTTGTAACCCTCTCATCTGCTTTAGCATTTGTGGTGGTTCCACGTCGAGGATGGCTTTTACCTTTGCTGGATTAATTTATATCCCTCTTTGTGAGATAATGAATCCCTAAAGTTTCCCTGATGTGATCCCAAAGACACTTTTTTTTGGATTTAGCCTTACTTTGTATTCTTCCAGCCTATCAAAGATGGGTCCTAAGACTTGTATGTGCTCACTTTTCCAAATTATTGTCAACATAATCTTCAACTATTTTGTGGATCATGTCGTGGAAGATAAGGGTCATTGCTCTTTGATAGGTTTCTCTTGCATTCTTTAGCCCAATAGGCATCACATTCCAGCAATAGGTTCCCCATGGAAAAGTGAAAGCATTTTTATGTTGATCTTCCTTGGCGATTATGATTTGATTGTAGCCTAAAAAACCATCCATGAGTGACAAAATTTCATGCCCAGTTGTTAAGTCTACAATGAGATCAATGTTAGGAAGAGGGAAATCATACTTTGGGCATGCCTTGTTTAAGTCTCTGAAATTAGTGCATATTATGATACCCCCAGTAGGTTTTGAGATTGGTACCAGGTTTGAAACCCACTCAGGATAATCTATTGGTTGAATGAATCCAACATCAAGAATCTTTTGTAACTCAATTTTGACTAAGAGTGCTATCTAAGGGTGCATCTTCCTTAATTTATGTTTGAATGGCTTGGCTTTAAGATAGTCTGCTAAGTGATGCACAACTACTTCAAGATCAAGGCCTGGCATATTTGTGTATAACCATGTAAAGTTAGCCCTTCACTCTTTTAGGAATGATGCTAGATTCTTTTGTTCTTCATCTAGCAAGGATTCAACATAAAAGGTGATCTTGGGTACTTCTATTCCCACATTGACTAGTGTGGCCTTTTCTACTAGGACTGTTGACTTCTATGGATGCATTGCACTAAATGGGAGATTGAATCTGTCATCCTTGGGCACCTTAGAGAGGTTTTCACCATTGGATGCATCCTTTGTTTTAACTTTTTTAGGATCAAAAAGTGCCACAGTGTGGTTTTCACTTAAGGATCTACATGTTAGTTGCATTTCATTAATTTTTCAACTAAAGGATTCAATTGTCTCCCCATAATATGCTCCTATGTCTAGGTCTATGTCAAAAATTTCTTTGTGATCCACCCATGGTAAGTTATCATGAAGTCCCATGAATTCTGAGATTGCTTCATCATTTTTGAATAAATATAGAATCAGTGGTCCTCATTGGTCCATGTCAATGAGTTGTGGGTAGACTAGGCATATTTCAGTTGGTTGATTGCTTGGAGTGAAGAATGTAACGTATATCATGAAGAGGGTGTTATTCCCAAATAGGTCCACAACATCCAGGGAGAAGTCATCTAGGGTCATGTTGTGTGATGCATTTAACCAAGAGGAAGCCTCAATTCATTTAGCAGGAGTAACTTTTCCAATAAGGGTGCCCTTGCTAGTAGTACTACCTAGACCAAGATTCTTTAGTCATTTCTCAAGAACAATGGGTTCTAGTAAACCATTTTCATTATGTCCTAGCTTCTCATTCTTGTTATATCCCCATCCCTTCATTAGATACAAGCCTTTGTTGTCATCTTCCATGGGAAGAACAGGGACATGTCGTTCATATTGATAGAGAAGTTTAAATATATCTTCTTCATTGATATCTTCCTGGTTCAAATCCCCCCACTTGGTGAAGGTAGTGGCTTCCATCTTGATTTTTTCAGGTTCTTTGGTGCTAGATGTGGCTTTCCCATGAGACTGAGGAGAAATAGGTAACTCTCCTAAGACAAAGGTGTCTTTCAATAGCTTGTAGTTCCCACAACCATCATCTTGGATTACAGCTTTGACGTCAGGTATACTTTGCACAATAGTTGTTTTGCTTGTGAGGTGGATGCAAGGGATGATGGGCCAACAAATGAGGTAGATGGTGTAGGTCCTTTATCATTCTTGGGTATTTGGGGGATTTTATAGAACTTGGCTTCAATACTTTTGCAATAATAAAAAGGCTCAGGGTCTCCATGGATGGTGATTTCTCTGCCTTCAAAAGAAAATTTCACACATTGATGATAAGTCAAAGCTACAACTTTTAAAAGAATAGATCCATGGTCAACCAAGAAAGATGTTATAGGGAAGATCAAGATCAAGCAGTTGGTATGTATTTTCTACAATGAGAGGGCCTACTTGGATAGGAAGTGCAATGATTCCTTATGACACCTGTTCTTGGTCATCGTATGCCCTGATGGTGGTACTCTTTGTCCTCTCAATAATATCCTATGAATAGCCTAGATTTTTTATCGGATGAAGGGAGAAAATGTTCAATCTAGCACCTCTATCTACTAAGACTCTTTTGACCTTGTTCTTATGAATGGCAACCTCAGGGTGTAAAGAACAATTTTAAGATGGATGTGACAACAAGTCTTTCTTGGAGAAGGCGATAAGATGATTAGCAATATGGCCTACCATAGCTTGAAATTGATCGGTATTAATATCCTTGGGAATGGATGACTTTGATAAATCTTTCTCAAGTATTTCCCTCTGTGTAGGTGATAGCCTCAATAGTTCTAGGATTGATATATGTGTGGGGGTCTTTTTGAGTTGTTCTAAGAGATTGTACTTGTTGTTATTTGTTGTTCGCAGAGTAGGTTTTTCCCTATATTGGGGTGGAACTCCTTGGATGGTGACTTTACCATGTCACATGGTGACTCCACTCTATACTATGCACTTTGATGGTGATGATAGTGATGAAACTATCATAGGAAGCAACTACATTAGAATAGGTATCCTGCATGTTTGTGTAATCCTTAGCTTTTCTAGTGCTATTTTCTTTGTTATGATCTAGTATAGGTTTCTTGTATATCTTAAGATCTTGATTCCTATCTAGTACCTCAATAGATATGGTGTCATTCTCTATGAGGTCTTGGATAATGTTTTTGATCCTCATGCAGTTTGCTGTTTTGTGCCCTTTAATTTTGTGAAAATCACAAAGGTCCTTCTTGTTATATCAAGATGGTTTCTCTTGTGGTTCTTGGTAGTTTTCAAAGTTAGGCATTGTTATCATATTTTACTCTACCAACTTTTTCATGATGGTTTCGATGGGTTTAGATAGTTGTGTGTACTTGCATTTGCAATAGTTGTTCTTGTTATTGGTTCAACTTTGCATTTCGCCATTGTTGATCAGATTGTTCTAAGAAGGTGTTGTTTTTTGGACAGTTGGTTGGATGTTAGCCACTTGATTGTTGTTTTTTCTAGGAGCACTTAAGATTACCTTAGAATATACCACATCATTGTTTTTCATGTTCTTTTTCTTAGCCCAGACGCAAGGCTTGTCATTTAAACTAGTTGATGGGTAGTTGTCTTCATAAGCTTGAGTATTCCCCTATGAGATTAGAGATCTCTTGATGTTAAGGGATCTACCTGGAAAAGCTCATCATATGATGTGATGCACTATATTTTTAAGTGGAAGGATAGATTTGGATATGGATTGGTGACAATGATTCCCACTTGTTCATCGGAAAGAGGCCACTTGCTCTTACTAGCTCTTTTTCTCCACCATTGTAAGAAATTAGTGAAAGTTTCTCCTTTGTTTTTTCTAAGAGTATACAATTCTTCTAGACTGATGTCCATGTCCAGATTGAAGGAGAAGTGATCAATGAATTTATTCATAATTTCTTGGAAACTTTTGATACCGGGAGGCAGATGAGAAAACTAATCCATAGCAGGACTTGTTAAACTTTGAGGGAAAAGTTGCATCAAATATGAATAATTTTAGGCCACCTCCATGCACATAACATTAATTATTTGATATGGTCTATAGGACTTCCTCTCCCTTTATATTTTTCAAATTTTTGGATTTCAAAACTAGGAGGGAATAGTACCATTACGATGTTTTGATCAAATGGATATGGACATAAGTTCTTTGTATGGGGTTTCATTTCCTTGACCATGAAAAGGTCTTGAATTTCTTGTGAGAGCACCTTAAATTGTGATGCTAGATTGTCTTGTGGGTTGGGTGGAGGAACATATGGTGAGATGATGTATGAATTGTATGGTTTGCATGGCGGTGTGAGATTCAGTGAAGGTGATTGGGGTATTGATGTATATGTTCCTAATATTTTTGGATTGATGATTTTCAATTAAGGATTATAATAGGAACCTTGTTGTTGTTGGGCATAATTTTGAGCTAGTAAGGCTTGCTATTGTTGTTGCACCACTAGGGCTTGCTATTGGGCATGTTGTTGTTGTTGTGCTACTAAAGCTGCTTGATGGGATTAATGTTGTTGTGTTGCTAATGCCACTTGATGTTGTTGTTGATGTGTTAAGGCTACTTGTTGTGCTGCTAATGTTGCTTAATGTTGTTATTCTTGTTGTGCTAAGCCTGTTTGTTGATAAGCTTTTTGTACTTGTTGTAAGGATAAGGCATGTGCTTGTAATGAGGGATCAGGTGGTTGTTGGGACATTGGTGAAGGATTATGGTTATTGATGTTTTAAGTGGGTAATGGATTGGTGATGAGATGTTGGGGATTCCCTTGGTTCAACATTCCTTGTAAGATAATAGATTAGGGTGGAGGAATGTAGGTTTGAGATCCTGTTTGATTTGGCATAGTAAAGGGGACTGTGGGAAAAGATGAGGATGGTGCCGTTAGATTATGTGGTGGAAATGACACACTAAGACCTTGATTCCATTGATTAAAATGGATTCTTTGTCCCATGTCTTGAGGATTCGCTTGTGTTAGGGATGTAGATAATGTATTACTTGTGTTGGAAGGATTTTTTACCAAGGGATTGCTTTGGGATGGGTTGATAATGGATGGTGTGGATGTGTTTTGTGAAATGAATGGTATGGATGAACCAATTGGAGGATTGGGTAAAGATGTCCCTATTTTCTTTAAGGGTTGACTCTATGGTATGGTATTTATATACCCTTGTGCATTGTTTTGAGATACTTGATCTGCATTGATTTGTGTGATGGTAGGCACACTTGTGGTACTCATTGATATGGATGAAGAGGGATGTCCCTGATATATAGAAGTCATGGTGGAGTAATGAGGTTCGAGAGGTGTGTATGGATGTTTAGGATCTTTAGGAATGGGATGAGCACCAAAGGTAGGTGTCCAAGTGGTTGTGTGAGATGGAGGATTGGTTTCAAGTGTACCCACAAGTGTGCTATTTTCAAATGAAAGAGGATGACCAAAGTCTTGATCAAGGCTTGTTGCAATAGTGGGAATGTAGGTTTTATGTAGCCCCAATGATGGATTTGTGGAGCCCTATGTCAAATTTTGTGAAACAAATGATAGGGAGATAGGAGCTATACTTTCAAAGGCTTGATGTTCTGCGAGTTCTTCCCTAATAAGTTCAAATGGATTGTTTATGATATCTTCTATCTCATATGGCCCTAATGGGGATGAAGGTTGTTGCAATGGTGTAACTTGACTTCTTGGATCAAATTATAAAGGATTTGGATAACTTGAGGTAAATGTAACTTTTGTTTTCTCCATGATTCTCTTGTGTTGTGATCTTGTCTTTCCCATAAATTTTGTGTCACCTTTGGGAGAGTTGTGTTGTGATTTGTGATGTTTGAACTCTCTAGTTGATTCAAATCTAGATAAAATGGATGCTCTAAGTATTTTTGGAGCAATGATGATAATGGGGGATGAAAAGGTGGATGATATGGGAGAGTGATCTTTGCAACAGTTTTGGGACAACACTTTTGACTTGAGTTTTATGTTTTGATGTTGGGGTAAAGGATGTTGATGAACTTGGAAATATTTAGTGTAGACTTGTGACCCTCAAGATAAAATAGTTCAAAAATTATAACTAACTTTGCTAAATGCAAGGAAAAGGATACATTTCACGTGCAAAAGAGCCAAGTTAGGGGGTTGGTTTGATAAATTTTTAAGTCACAAAGTGTTGTTGTATTCAAATTTTTTGTAAAGATAGGTGAAATGGAGGATGAAATTTTGATGAAAGGGGTGGATGAGATGTTTGACCCAATTTTGAATTAAAGTGAACCTTTGTTTTGACATGACCAAGGTAGTGAGAATGATGCTATACCTCTAAAGTTTTCAAATCATAAAGAGTATGGATATGTAAATATGTTGGGTTCCTCCTTGATTGAGCATAATGGTTTCTTAACAAGAGGTTGCAATTGCAATAAAGTATTAAGGCCTACTTCCTATTGAATTTGGAATTAAGATACCTATGTGTAGACACGTAAAATATATTGATTGACATCTTGCATCTAATCCTAACTTACTAACATCGTTTCTTCCTGAATCGTCCCTCGGTCTAACCATTTAATCAAATTCCCCTATCTAATTAAATTCATCAATATTCGTCTCTTAATTAAATAAATCATTTTATCTAATCAAGTCATCTATCTTGTTAATTAAATCAATCCATCTGATCTAATCATCCCTATTTAATTAAATAATCAATTTATTTGATTAAATCTCTAAAGTCTATCCATTAAATAAAATAAATTAAAACCTTATTTGATTTAATCTAACATCATCTCTTTTAATTAAATAAATCAAAATCATTATTTAATTAGCCTTTCATCATATTCCTCTCTTATTTGATTTAAATAAATTCATAAACCTAAGTCAAATAAGTTACATCATCAAATCTCTTGTTAAATTAATTAATCCTTGATTAATTTAACCTCATCTCATGTCATATCCTCTAGATAATGCAAGTTGCACATGAAAATATATTTAATTTAGCTATTAAATCTCTATTTTCCTCACAAGGCATCTTTTAGAATATTCTCTCAATTTGAATTCAAAAATTCCAAGTCAACATGTACATCCAACAAGGCGATAAATTCATCTTACATGTCCTTTGCCTTGAGCCAAGTGGCATTTATTGTATTTTTTCTTTCCCTCTTGCATGTCATTTCAACAAATTTGAATTTCAAATATTGGCATTTATTGGAACAAACCCCAAATCTTGCACAACCATCATCCATTCATAGCTTGACAAGTGGCACCATATCATTGAAATCCTTGTTTTAGCTTGCATTTCCTTGTTTAACTTGTTTATTCATGTTGTTTTGCAGGTACTAGGAAAATGGTTCACACATTTGGCCCTAGAAGGAGGGTCAGATATCATTATTTCTAACATTTTCTTGAAATTTCCACATTTTTCTTCACACACAGGAAATTCCAATGCGGGCTCATCAACGTCGCTGTTCTGGCACTGTGAGCTCGTCAGTGTTGCTGTTTTGGCACTGTGGGCTTGCCAGCATCGCTAAATTCCACCACGTGAAACACAAACTCCGTCGTTGGACTCGTCCCGCCATAATTTTTGAATTTTAAACTCCACAGCTAGACTCGCTGGCCTGCAGACAGTTTCAAAAAATATTAAACAACGACACCTTCACAAATAGTGACACTAGGAGAAAATTGCGACACAATCGATCTCTCTGTCCCGACATAGAGTGCCGCTGACTAGTAAGCGGCACTATGAGGGCACCGCTGGGAGGAAAAACTACGATGCCTTCACAAGTTGCGATGCTGGGAGACAGTAAAAGGGAAAATTTGATTTTTAGCACGTGCTTTTAATTTATGATTGCTTTTTCCTCTGTTTTCTGCTTTTTAATTTCTATGTTTTTCCAGAATCTGACTATCATTTTCTCTTTGTAGGGTGGAAATCGAAGACAAAGGGAGGAAGGAGTATGATGATGATATTTCATCAAATCAAAATGTTTTTAAACACTTAAGTGTTTGTTTAACACTTCTTTAATAATTTGTCATCTTCTTCTTTCTTAGGACACTAATCTTCCTTTGGGTTTAAAAAGAATTATTTTTGTTTATTTCTTGCAAAAGGGTTAAAACGAATCTTAGGATCACAACTTACTAGATTTTGTTTATGGGATTAACAAATTGAACAAATGTCTTTCACTTCTGATTTGGTGATCTAAAATGAACTCACATTTTGCTTTGTGGGATTTAAAAAGAACAAGTGTAGCTCTATTTTTCGTGAGGGCTTAGTTAGACTAAAGTCATTGAAAAAGGACATATGCACTTCTCTCACGCTTTATAGCGATCTTGAGAATCAAAAGGCCTTTTTAATGACTTTGGGTTAAGACAAAGCAATCACCTCCACACTTTGATTTGGGCTTAAAATTGAACAACATATTGTGCGAGTGTGAGAGGGGGCTTTGTTGCGTACATTCTCTCTCCTTGTTGCCAACAAGGATTGATCGAGTTACGAATATTTTTCTTCATTCACTTTTGTTTATCCTAGAGGGCCTGCCTTGGGGAGAAAGTACTCACCCAAGGGAACGACTCAACTGGTAACACTCTAAAGCCAAGAGTATTTCTAGCCGGGATATAAATGTGGATATTGGACGAAACACCAATATCACGCGGTTGACTCTGACAAGATGGATTCGAAAGGGGACTCTTGCCACGTTGGGTCAACTCCTATGAATGGAAAGTCCTTATTAAAACCCATGTGCTAGAATTTTCCAAAATCCTTTAATCTATTTGTTGGTGCAAGGACGGTCATTCTGAAGCCACCCCACACTTTTACGGTCTTCTACTAGAAATGGAAAACATGCCATCGTAGTTTCATGGGTGTTGATGCTTGGCTGTCCCATATAAGTGAGTGTCGTGGAGGGGAGCCAGTGGGGTCAAGCATCTAACCATTCGCTAGAGATGATTGTACCTGGACTTGTCCAAGTGGGAATCCAACAAATATTGTCTTACACATCCATAGGATTGTACTTATTCTTGGGTTACAAAATGCATTGCTTGATCGAAAACATCTCAAAAACAAACACTTAACATCATCCAAATTTCAAACCCTTTTGAGGAAAAATATAATTGACTCAATCCATATGTTATTGCTTTCCCTTGGGATTCACATCCTTAGAGGTTTCTAAACATTGGATTATATCTCAATTTGTCTTCTTAAGTAAACAATAGGGAAACCCTTGCCTTAAGTTCATTGAATTTCCACATAACATATCTTGTGGGGTTTGAAGAAATTAAGACATTGGACATCTTAGTTTTAAAACCTAATTGAAGAAAGTTTTTTTGGTAAAATAAAGACATTAAGAAAAGCTAAGAAAAATGAAATTTCATATGTGTTGAAGACTCATAACCCCAAAGAAAAAAAATCATTGATTGGAAATCCAAAAATTTGTGTTCAAATCAAATCATTCTTTGGTCACAAAGGTCTTTAGGAAGCATTTGCATGCTCTTCAATACCTAGGTCTAGGCAAACAAAGTGTATCTTTTAAGGTTCATCTTAGGATCAAAACATATCAAAAAACCTTTTCATCCATCCTTCAAAACATCAAAACAATATCATCTCCCCCTCACCTTTTGGAAAATCTTGAAATCATCCTTAACACTAGGCTTTGTGGCAAAAATAAAAATCATCAAAATCGTTGAGACTAAATCCTTGAAAACATTATCAAACACCTTTTGCTAGGCATGTGTAGATGCATCCTTTTGCATATGCTTAGTTAAAGTTATCAAAATCATCTTGTCTAGCTTAGTGTATGTAGATAAATCCTTCTTCATATACTTAGTAAAAAAATCATCTTATTTGAATAGGTGTGGGTAGATGCATCCTTCTCTTCACACATATTCAAATCATCATCCTTTGAACAAAGCTATCCCTTAGATCATCATCCAACATCTTAGGGTCTTTTTGTTTAAAATCAAAATCAAAATCAAGGACAAAATCTCAAATCCAAAATAAAAAATAAAAAAACCAAAAGTCCTAAAATCCTAATATCTCATTCAAGATTAATCAAAAGCCATAACATCCATATCACCCATCCCTAACATCATCATCATATCATCCCCTTTGATCCTCAAGGCATCCTAAAAACTGTCTACTTTGGAACATAAGATAAAGATCGATTCAAGGAATCAAGAGATTCATCTCCCATATTCTAAAAGATTGATCCTTGTTTTATGGTTCTAACTAGATCTCAATACAAGAAGAGTATGGAAGCCAACAAAGAAACACCCGCTTCAAGCGATCTTAGCCAAACAAACGCAGAAATGAATCCTGCCGAATCAAGCAATCCCTTGACCCTCTCATCATCACAAAATCCACAAGAAGAAAACCAAGGAGAGGACCTTACTTTTGGAATGTCTCACGAAGAAATAACTGAAATGCTTCAAAATCCGGAGAATCATAAAATCATCAACATCATGATGAGGCTCAACCCTTCGTTATACATGCTTGAACTAGCAAAACAAGGGGCCAAATTGCCTTCAGATTTTGATGTGATTACTATAGTGGAGACATCTTTTCCTCCAATTTCATCCACCATCCCCATCTCATCTACACCCCCATCTCAAAACATCATGCAAAACATTCCACAAATCACAACATCGTTTGCTCCAACCCAACCCAACGTTAACAAGGGAAATACATTTCTCAATGCTCTTCAAGCACACCCCCTTGTTAATAATCAAAACGTGGATGCAAACACCACCTTGGAACAAAACACACCCCAAAACCCATTACACAAAAATGTTCCTCTCACTTTCCATCATGACCCATCATCATCATTTTTTCACGCAACACCTCAAACTCATCTCCTTACAAATTCACAAGAAGAGGGAGATATGTTCGGATCAGGGGGCATCTTTGACACCACAACATTTTCACAACAACTCACACCCCTTCCATTTCCACCTCTTCCACCATTTCCATTATCATCCACACCACTTCTTGGTTTAGGGCTTCCTCCCCTACCAATTATCAATCAAACCTATATCCCAACCATCAATCAAAGCATTACACCAAATGCTCAAAAAATTTTGTTGATATCACAACAACAAACAACAAATGCACAAGCAATTGCAACATCATCAAACACCCCATTAACATCACAAAGCATGGTCTCTCAAGGACCAATCACATCAATAGCATCATCCATCACGCAAAACACCAACACCACCTTAACAAAAACCATTCCAAATCCACCACCACCAAATTTCACCACATCAAACCAATATGATGCAGCAATGCAAGCTACTTTCCAAAGAGGATACCAACAAGTTCAAAAACAAAAAGCCAAACAACTAGTTGCTCAGCAAGTTGCTCAAGCTGTGCAAGCCACTCAAGTTGCCCAAGCTGCACAAGCCACATTGCAAGCGCAACAAGCACAACAATCCCAAGCTTTATTGCAACAAGAACAACAACAACAAGCCGCACAGGCATTGCAAACACAAAATACCGCTCAAGCACAACTTTTATTGCAACAACAAGCACAAGCCACACAAGCTCAAACTCAAGCACAAGCTCAATATCAGGCACAACAAGCCCAATATCAAGCACAAGCTCTTAGCACAACAACAACAAGATCAACAACAAGCGTTGTTCATACAAAAATAGGTGGAAGCCTACCTTGCTCGGAAAAACATACACATACCATCGAACAACACACTGACCAATCCACCCACCCAACCCACGATTGAAACACCCTAAAACACTTTCATCCCACCCCTTGATCCGCAAAATTATGTGATGACACAACTCAGGTTGCTCTCGCAACAAGTGCTTGACCTTCAATCAGGGCGAACAACCAAAACACCAAGAAACTTGTCTCCCTATCCATTTGATAGGAGCCTAGAAATGAAACCATTCCCCAAGGGATTTGAAATCCCCAAAATTGACAAATATTGAGGGATCGGAAACCCTGAAGATCACATCAGGGAATTCCAGGTTCATTGCATGGAGGTCGCATATGACGATACTTATCTGATGCGGCTATTTCCTAGGAGATTGGAAGGACCCGCTATAGAATGGTTCTCTCACTTACCTTCAGGCATTAGAACATTCCAAGAAATTAGGGATGCATTCATTAGAAACTACGCATGTAACATTGCAATGGATGTTAGTCTCGAAGAACTATATGCTCTAAAACAAGGAAAGAATGAATCTTTTGCTTCATTCCTTCAACGATGGTGATCTAAGGCCAGTCAGAGCAAGTGGACCATGCCAGAAGAACAACAAGTTTGCACCATCATAGCCAACCTTGAAAGCTGCTTGGCATTTCATCTCAAGGTTCAGGGCATCACCACATATGATCAATTGATTCCCAAGGCGCTTAGCATCGAAAGAGCCCTTGTGACTCAACCCGCGGAATCAACATCATACCACGAACAACAAAACAATCGCCCACCATCCAATTACAATGATAAACCTCACACGTGGGTGAGAAATAAAAACATCACTAATGATGGTATCGTTGATTCCAAGGTGGTCATTAGTGGCCCACGCCAACATATACCCGCACCACAAATTCAAACACAACACCAAAACACTCATCACACAACATATCAACCCAACAACAATCTAACCATCAATAACCTCAATGATCAAAGAGGACCACCCCAACGCGAAAGTTATCCAAAATGAAAATACACCATTTTGGGAGAACCACTTGAGGAAATAATGAAAAAGTTGATCGACGAAAAACTCATCAAACCACCTACATTTGAGAATTACCAAGAACCCGATGTCAAACCTCCTTGGTATAACAAGAATCAACTTTGCGAATTTCATAAAATCAAAGGTCACACAACAAATAGCTACATGAGACTCAAAAACATCATCCAAGATCTCATTGATAAGAAAATCATAAATGTGGAACAACCTACAGGAAATCAAGATCTTAAGATATATATGAATCCGATGTTGAATCATGGTAACAAAGGGAATAAAAATGACAAAGGGAAGCACAGTGTAAATCATGTGTATGAAACAATCATTTGCTCCCTAAATGAGGACTGCATGGTCATCACCATCAAAGGCGCCCATGCCGAAAAATGTGGAGTCACCACAAGAGGCGGCAAAGTCACCATTGCAGGATCATCCCAATTGAATAGAGTCCTTGCATCTAGATCCGTTCCTAATGGATACAATGTCCTAGATCAACTCAAGAGAACACCAGCACACATCTCCATCATGGAGTTGTTGAAAATATCATCAGCACACAAAAATATCCTTGAGGAAGCATTAGCCTCATCCACTGTCCCTGCAGACCTTGATGCGGAACAATTCCAAGCTATGGTCGAAAATATCATTACACCTAATCTCCTTACATTATCTAACCAAGATTTCCCTACCCAACCATCTCACAACCGTGCACTTCACTTGGAAGCCATTGTAAACAAGAGAAAACTCAAAAGGGTCTTGGTGGATGGAGGTGCAGGTTTGAATATTTGTTCTCTCAGCCTCATCAAGCAGTTGAAAATATCAGAAGATACCATCGATAAAGGAAAGGGCATCACGATAAGAGCCTATGATGACCAATAAAGAGTGTCTCAGGGAACAATGAAACTCCCTATTCAAGTAGGGCCGACTCTCATGGAAACCACTTGTCAGGTCTTGGACCTTGATTTTCCATATAATATCCTCCTAGGATGCCCATGGATCCATGCGATGAAAGTCGTAGCATCAACCTTCCACCAATGTGTGAAATTTACACATAAGGAACAAGAGGTTACCATCGATGGAGATCCTGAACTGTTCTCATATTGAAAAAATCTTGAGGCCAAATATTACAAAATCCCCCAAGTACCAAAGAATGATGAGGGCCCATCCACATCATACATTGACCCCGCCACTCTCACGTCCACTTCTGCGATAGAGACACCCACCATCCCCAACATTCCCACCATCTCCGACATCAAGCTCATAATCTAGGATGCTAGTTATGGAAGCTACAAGCTGCCTAACAATGCTTTTGTGATAGGAGAGTTACCACAATCTCCTAGATCACAAGGACACCCACAAGCAAACAAAGCTTCCACATCTCAAACATATCCTGAAAACTATCCTGAATTCACAAGTTGGGGAGACCTTGGTTGGGAGGTTATTGAAGCAGATCCATCTCACATGTTGTATCGAGATGCAAGACCGACACCTGAATTACCAATGGATGAGACAAGCAAGGGCCTACAAATGATGCTCACAATGGGCTATGACATAAATCAAAGACTGGGGAAAAACGATAATGGGATCATAGTACCTATCATGCCAGAGACGTGACCCATAACAAATCTTGGCCTTGGATTTACCCCTCTGAGAATAACCATATGTGGCCGAAGTCGTCCAGTTAGAACGGTTAATATTTCTCCTCAGCCAATACTAGCACAAGTACACTCACCAGTATCCATAGGTGGAGATATACATAATTTTATAACTGAGCCCTATATTAGTAGCGATGATGAGGATACCATGACCAATCTACCTAGGCTATTCGAAGATACCACCCTGTGTATGATTAGTACCCTATCCTTTGAACTAGAAGGTGCTCTCAGAATTCATGGGATTGAGGGATAACATTCTAGAGGGGATCACAAGGCAGGGTTTATAATGGAGTTGGACACAGATGCCTATTACGGGGAAATGATTGAATCCTTCAGTCACAAAAGTGAGAAACTAAGAATCATATCCAAGTCCTTGAGTGAAAACCACACTGTGGCACTCTCTAACAAGAAAATAGTAAAAATAAAGGACATATCCAATGGTGAAAACCTCTCTAAGGCACCCGAAGATGAAGGATTCAATCTTCCTCTAAGAGCTATTCCTCAGGAGAAGTCAGGAGTTCTGGCCAAAAAATACAATCCTGTCAACCTAGGAACAAAGGAGACCCCACATATCACATTTTATGTAGAATCACTATTATCAGAAGAGCAAGAACTCCTAGCAGCATTCTTAAGGGAAAGGAAAATAAACTTCGCATGGAGTTATGCCGACATGCCGAGACTTGATCCAAAGAAAGTGGTTCATCACTTAGCAGTGTATCCAGAAGCAAAACTGGTCAAACAAAAGCTTCGGAAAATGCATCCTCAAATCACTCTGCTAGTCAAAATGGAGCTCAAAAAGTTGTTAGATGCAGGATTTATCTGACCAATTGATTATCTAGAATGGGTGTCAAATTTGGTACCTATTTCAAAACCTGACGGAGCCATCAGAATCTGTATGGACTTCAAAGATTTGAACAAGGCATGTCCCAAGGATGATTTCTCACTTCCCAACATCGACATGATAGTAGATATGACAACAGAGCATGAGATGCTATCACTAATGGATGGATTTTTAGGATACAACCAGATCATGATAGCAAAAGAAGATCAACATAAGATGACTTTCACTTGTCCATGGGGGACCTACTGCTAGAACATGATGCCATTCGGCCTAAAAAATTTAGGAGCAACCTATCAAAGGGCCATGACATTAATATTCCATGACATGATTCATAAAACAATCGAAGACTATGTTGACGACATTCTAGCAAAATCTAGAAAAAAACAAGATCATATAGTAACCCTAAGCACTATCTTTGACAAACTGGAGGAATACAAAGTCAGACTGAATCCCAAGAAGTGCATCTTTGGCATACAATCAGGTAAATTGCTAGGATACATAGTCTCCATGAGACGTATCAAGGTGGATTCGACCAAAGTGAAAGCAGTCCTTGAGATGGAGGCACCAAAAACATTAAGGCAACTAAGAGGCCTCCAAGGCTGACTTCAATCCATCCGATGATTCATAGCACAACTGGTAGAAAAGCATAATCCATACTCCCACCTACTCCACAAGTAGGTAGCATAAAAATGGGATACAAAGTGTGAAGAGGCATTTAACAAAATCAAGGAATACCTACTGACACCACCAGTGTTAATGCCACCCATCCCAAAGAAGCCACTGATCTTATATGTGTCAGCAACAACAACAACCCTTGGAGCTCTTCTTTCTCAGCATGATGAAAACGGAATAGAGAGGTTTATCTACTATATCAACAGAACAATGGTTGGGAATGAGCTAAATTAATCATTCATTGAGAAAGCTTGCCTCACAGTAGTGTTTACATCTCAAAAATTCAGACACTACATGTTGGCTCACAAGATAAAGCTCATTGCAAAAATTGACCCCCTCAAGTATCTCTTATCAAAGGCAATGCTCACATGAAGAATGGAAAAGTGGGTGATGATACTATCAGAGTATGACATCGAGTATGTAGAGCGGAAAGCCATTAAGGGCCAAGTTATTGCAGATCAACTAGCAGAAGCACCCATTTATTCTGAGAATCCTCTTGTCTCAAAATTCCCAGATGAATCCATTTTTAACCTCAATGTAACTGACCATTGGAAACTATACTTTGATGGTTCATACACACAACATGGATCAGGAGTTGGTGTCTTCTTCATCACCCCACAAGGGGATTGCATACTGAAGTCATACAAATTGGCATTTCCTTACACCAACAACATTGTGAAATACGAGGCTTTGACTATAGGCCTCAGGATAGCGGTGCAATGGAACATCATAGCCCTCAAAGTGTATGGAGACTCTCATTTGATCATAAATCAAGTCAATAATGAATATCATACTAAGGATGACAAGCTCACTCCATACAAGAAATTGGTGGAGACTCTCAAGGAATCCTTCATTGACATAACATTTGAGCAGATTCCAAGAACCAACAATAGAGCAACAGACACCATGGCTACAATTGGGTCCTTATTAGACATCCCTCACAATGTTCTGAAATATTAATTTCTGATTGAACAGCTTCTCGTTCCCACATTCGAGGTACCAGAATCAGAATATGTGTGCAAAATTGTTGGTCCTAGCGATCCTTGGTATCATGACATCTATACATATCTTCATATAGGAGTCATACCCGCTGACCTACCATCAAGCCTAAAATGAACCTTTATCAAAAAGGCATCTAGATTTGTGATCCTAGGTGATACCTTATACCATAGAAGCATAGAAGGTACCTTACTGTGTTTTCTAAATGCTGAGGAGGCATTAACCACTCTAACCAAAGTTCATAACGACATATGTGGCTCACACTTGAGTGGAATGACCATTTCCAAGAAACTACTGAGTATGGGGTATTATTGACCCACAATGGAAAGAGAAGCACATGATCATGCTAAGAAGTGTCTACAATGTCAGTAGCATGGGGACCTCATCCATGCTCCAACTCAAGAGCTTCACCCTATTGTCACACCATGGCCCTTTTTGTAGTGGGGACTCAATCTCATTGGGAAAATCACACCCACCTCATCCAATGGCCACAAATTCATTATAACTGCAGCTGAGTACTTCACAAAGTGGGTAGAGGCCATACCCATGACATATATCAGTGGGAAGAAGATCTCAAAATTTATCCTGAACTATCGCATCTATCGTTATGGGGTCCCACAAGCCATTATCTCAGATAATGGGACACCATTCAAGAACCAGGAGGTTCATGACTTGTGCAAGAAATTCAAAATCCAACGTTGCTTCTCCACTCCATACTATCCCTAGGGCAATGGCCAAGCAGAAACTACAAACAAAACCATCCTCAAAATCCTCAAGAAAACAGTCAATGATGTAGGTCGTGACTGGCATCTGCAGCTTAATCTAGCCCTTTGGGCTTATCGAACTAGCATCCACACAACCACCAACGCCATCCCCTTCTCCTTGGTTTACGGATCAGAAGTCATTCTCCCCATTGAGATCGAGCTCCCATCCCTCAGAATATCACTACAAAACCTCATCACTAATGAGGACTACTGGGTGTCAAGATTAAACAAGCTAGAATTACTGGATGAGCGATGCATAGATGCTCTGAATCATTTGCAAGTCTATCAAAATAGACTCAAATGGAGCTACAACAAGAAAATCAGAAGCAGGACTTTCCAAGTCGGAGAACTAGTCTTAAAAGAAAATCAGAAGAATGTCTCAAACCCAAGCAGCAAAGGCAAGTTTGAACCTAATTGGTTAGGACCTTTCATCATCACAGCAAGCTATAAATCAAGGGCATATCAGCTATCAACACCCGAAGGGGAACCTATGCAGGAGCCAATGAATAGCTCCAATCTCAAAAAGTTTTATGCCTAAAAGCTTTCAAGGTATAGAACCAAAAAATCCAAAAAATCAGAAAAAGTCCTTAAAAAATGGTTACTTCGGCAAAAACTTGGCAAACAGGCGTCTGGGTGACAACAAAAAAAAAATCAGAAAAATGATCAAAAAAATCATCTAGTGAAAACCACTTTGGTGGCAATTTGGGAAGGTACCTCGGTGAAAACCTGGCAAACAGGTGCCTTGTGTAAATAAGCACTTTCCATCCACCAGGACCTGTATGGCTTGTTTGACATCATTCCTCCATATTGCTCCCATTATCCATCCATTTTGCTTCCATCACTCATCCACTTGCATCCGCACCATAGCTTGGTCCTGTTTTCGTATCATGATCTCTCCTAGTAATACTTAGCCCATCCTCAAGGTCATTTTGTCCTGCCTTTATCAGAGTAGTCTATTTCCTCACACTGGGGGCACGTTCTCATCGCAATGGATTCATGTATGATCAGAAAATCCAAAAATCCAAAAACATCAGAAAATCCAAAAATCCAAAAACATCAGAAAATCCAAAAAATCCAAAAACATCAAAACATATCAAAATCCAAAAACAAGTCAAAAAGTCAGTCAAAAACTCAAAAACAAGGTCGTCTTGTCGAACTACATCATCTCTGAGCTTGAATGTAGGCAAGATTGATCTTTGATCATCCCCCGAGACATTTAGGTCAGTCCTATAGGAGTCTGTCATAATAAACTGAAATCTCATCATGTATATCGTCATCTGTAAATCGATCAAGTTGTCAGTCGAACTACGTGGTCTATGTGTGTATAACGTAGGAAAGGCTCATCTATTGATCAGCCCTCGAGACCCCTAGGATAGGTCTTTAGGTTAGTCTCTTGGTCAAAATCTCGAAAATCCCAAAACATTGGAAAAATCCAAAACCAAAACATTTGCAAAAACTTGAAAAATATCAAAAACATCCAAATATTTGAAAAAAAATCCATCCATCTCATCTCGCTTGCACCTGCAATAAACACCACTCATAATAAATTGATCATTATCATCAACCTTTGGTGAAACAATCAGAAACAAGTCTAGCAGATTACAAGTAGAACTCCAAAATATCAAGTCTAAAGTCTAAGTCAGTGCATAAGCAAGCTAGTCATCTCTTCGTATTGGTAACTCATCATCTAAATTGGTCTCGTATCAATCATCCCTTAGAACACTTTGGATAAACAAAATGGCATGCCACCATCCAGTAACATGTCCTAGGATGAATCCTTCCTACAATGGGCATTATCTTTTGGCAATAATTTTCAGTTGTTATCCTTAGAAAACACATCCTCTCTTCATTAGCGGTATTGAAGAGCATCAGTTTGTTTGTTTACTTGGTCTTTTTCTTTTGACTTATCTTATTTTGTGCTCATTCCAAGGACCTCTTGATGATATCCGAACAAAGGATTTAGAGAAATAGGAATGGGGTAACGATCATTATCTTTTATCTGCTATGCTTATTGGACGTTCTTGTAATATAACCTCGGTGGATACTTGCTTTGTTAGGTATGTATGGAAGAGGTCGAGGGAAATTTGCTGACTATTGCATGGATAGGTTTACCTTTCTATGTTTTGGTCTGAGGTGTCTGAAACTTCTGAAGCACATCCTAGCAAGGTTTATGTATGTCAGGTGTGAACAAGAATACTCCTATCTATTTGTCAGGTCAAATTCCATCACACTAGGTACCATGCCATCCTGGTTCCCTATACCTTGATGCATCGTACCGTGAGTGTTATCAAACATAAGAAAATTTGGCCCTTTGAAAATCCCAATTCCTCAACAAGTAATCATCGTCATCATCATCATCTACATTTGTATCATCTTGTGTCTTGTTGAAATGACTTCTTCTTTTCTTACTAATCATGCTAACAAGGTACTATGACAGTTGATCATCATCACCATCATCACCATCGATCCTGCATTCACAAATCATTAGCACATTGCATAAACATATCATATAGGAAACATACACATTGCATTTCAAATCATCATATAAATAGGTTATCATAAACATTCTTCATAGATAGATGCATACATGACATCGCATTCCAACCATTACATTGCATCCCATGACATTATATCAATCATTAGATAAACATTCATTTGCATTCATAACCATTTCATATTATCATCTACCATATAAATCATCGTATAGCATGAACATAAGCATTCCATAATCATTTTTGCATAATCATAAGCAATAGGTATATAAGCATTAAGGCATACATACTTGCATAACATAAATGGCATCATATCATCACATTATGTTCACATTACGCATCAACATATCACTTTGCATAACATATCATTGCATCACATACATCATCATTTACTACGTTTAGAATAATAACACTTTGCATTTCATAAAACCATTTCATCATGCATTAACACCATTTCATTTACATCATCTCACAACCATCGCATTCATATTGCATCCATTCATAAATCATCTCATATATAAGCATGTTCCACACATCATTTCATATACCATAGATCATATCATTTTACATATTAAAATCCATATCACATATTGCATTTGCATAAAATAGATCATCATATAGATAACATCATTGAACATCATAGCATAGAAGAGCATAATATAGATCTGTTAGTCATAGCGCATACATCATTAGAAATAAATGCATCATAAAAGCATCCATAGCATATAGAAATAAAAGCATCCATAGCATATAAAAATAAACCATCCATGCATAAAGGAGAACATAGTACATCACATCAAAATTGGCTCATATATATCATCAACTGTCATAGTACAAAAAATAAATCGGATCACTATACATATGTCAATCAGTACAAAATGCCCATCAGGCTATCAAAAATGAGCCCATAAGGCACAAAAGAGTATTATAATATCTGGTTCAAGCCCGATCTCTATGAATGTTGCCCTCACCCTTGTCACCGTGACCCTCTGTTGGTCTCTGGCTGGCCCGCTCTGAGTACTCGGGGATCCAATCTGCTCTAGGTACTCTGTCATGGTAAGCCCGACAATAGTACTCTATCTCTCAAATGGCATCCCTGTAAGATCGTACCAGCACTGAACCCTGCAAGGAGGAGGCTGTCATACTCTCAATCTGCTGCCTACGGCCTAGCTCTGAAGCTACCTATAGCTCTGCAACCTGTCTCTGCTACATAGCCTGATCCCTCTCTACTCTAAGCTGCTCTCTCTCAGCCCTTGCCTAGTCTCTCTCTGCTATCAGCGCCTGAACCTATGCTTGCAGCTATGTAATCAATGCATCCCAACCGTCTACCTGTCCCTGTGGCTATACCCGTGGTTGCACGTGAACCTGAGCCTCACCCTCGGCTCATGGTGGTGGGACTGGTGGATCCTGCTGCTGACCTTGCATGTGGACATCCCTGTGACATGGTGGAACTAGGGGCACACCTGGTGGATCTCATCAAATCTTGACCCTCGGTCCTTGCCCTCGTCCTCTCCCTCTGCCTCTGACCCTGTGCACCTCTGGATCCTCACCTAGAACAGTCAACCAGAGAGGAGGTCTGAACCAATCTCTATAGGCCTATGTGGTGCCTAGATCTGCCAAGCCCTGATCATAAGCCCATGGTCGGGCTACCAACTACCTAAAGTTGTCAATCGCCTCAGAGGTAGCAATGCCATGACCCCATGACACCTGTGTCATGCTACGTGCAAAGACGGCTACGTAGTTGTCATCTGGCCGATCCTGTGGCTCTCTGAACTGACGTTGTACGCACTTGGGCAGGTACCTCTCGATCATCGTGTGGTCGCGCCCTTGTATGTATCGATCCTAGTGGCAATAGAAGAGCTAAGTAGCATCGTCGGCCCATCCGGGCTGACCAAGGTATGGGTGCCAAGTAAAGACTATAAGCAAATCTAGGAGCGCATCTAGTGAAAACTCCATACAGTAGTGCCTTCGGTAACTTTCATTTCGATTAGGTTGCCTCAAAGACACGTACAACTATGTCCAAATTCAGAACAGACACAGTTCACTTCCCACATTGATCCATCAGAGAGAAACACATGTAAATTCAACAATAAGCATTAACAGATTCTACTACACGAACCAGCAGACATAAAAGATGAAACAGAAAACTAGAACACAAATATTTACATGGGGAAAATCCTTTCGGATAAAAAATACCACACTCTAAAGATCGAGCCATTGTATTATTTAGCAACAAAATGGTTACAATACAAATTCAAGTTCATAGCCTCTTCAGATATTCATCTTGTTCATTCTGGATACAACTAGTAACATACTATCCCTGAGAGATCAAACATGGCATTCTTGATCAGGAGAGATTCTAGTAGCATAACTCTACCTCTCTCACTCTCTGCCTCAGCCTCATGGCTTCGACCTGTCAGCTAGCCACTCGTCCTTTCTCTATCAATCTCTCTCTGGCTCTCGGCTCTTCAGCTTTCTAGCTTATCAACTTCCTTCTCTCTTGCTATGTGTCTTCCCAAAACATCCAATGCATACATATATGCATACATTCTCAACAGTCAGAAAGCAACCTCTAGCTTGACATTGTTATCGACTTGAAGATGTTTCCACTTCCTCGTGTAAATTTTTCCTTTCCACACAGAAACGGTCACAACGGTCTCATAGCAAAACGGTTCACTCTGCCCTCTCGGATTGGTCCACATCAAACCACGTTAGACAACCTTTACTCAGTCAATAGTGATCAACTTGTGTCACATGTCCTTGAGACACAAGAAGTGTCTCCCTGATGCCACAAGACTGGTTTACACGTTGTTGCCAAGAGTCGTCTCCATCAGCAAGAGGTTCCACCGAGTTCACAAGTTACATCGACCGCAGTATGTACATCAATGAGACTAACGCTATCGCCAAGAGATCATATCGATTCTTCAAGTCATGCCGAAACCCATTTTATTCCTATCGGAATCCATCTATTGGCAAGAGTCACCTTATTGGCATGATCGGCAAGACCTCTCACTGACCTCCAGTTGAACTCATCTGCCAATGCTATCGCCAAGACATTCAACTGTCACCAAGAGGTTTCACCGAGGTCTTCAAGTCACATAGACGTGAATGTTCTCATTGGCAAGACTATCATCTTTCACTGAGACCTCACACCAAGCTTCATATTATATCGAACTCCAAACAACAGTCGCCAAGAGTTACACCAAAGTCAGGATTCCATCGGCAAGACAATTGCTCTTCGCCAAGACATCACCCCACAGGTTCCAAGTCACCCTGATTCAATCTTGTTAGCCAGACTTACTGCTTTGGCCAAGACTTCATACCGAAGCCTTTAAGTCATATCGATGTGTTCCATTGTCGATGAGAGAATCAACCTTCGACAAGACTTCTTACCGAGGCTTCCATGTTATCCTGAAACAACTGTTCGCCAAGAGTCACACTGAATTGATGACCCCACATGCTATCGGCGAGACTTCTGATATTCGATGAGACATCATATCAAAACAATATGTTACACCGAGAGTCATAGCAAACCCGAAGACCATACAATCAACAAGACATTCATATCGATAAGACCAAATACCGATCACCCAGGAGTTTCCCCGACAGCTCCAACACTATCACCGAGACATGTTACATTCAGTAAGACTTCTCACTGAGACCCTTGAGTTACCCTGAGTTTATACCATCGGTGAGACATTCCTCAGTCGCCAAGAGATCTTCCTGAGAGTTCAAGTCACCCTAAACCTGCTTATCAGTGAGACTTCTACCGGTCGCCATGACTTCCTACCAAATCCATCATGTCTATAATCCTGGCAATTAATTAACTATTTATTATTTAATTATTTTTCTAAAAATCCTCTACATATGATTAAATTTAATTAATTTAATTGTATTGTTCATTCATCTTATTCTTCCTTCATAATTAAATAAATTTATTTTATTTAATTATTTTCATATGTCTACTTAATTAATTAAATAAATACATTTTATTTATTAAAATTAATTATCACTGTTTGAATTTAAATTAAATCTTTCGATTTAATTAAATTTAAATATCCTTTTCTTCTATTTTAATTTCTTCTTCTAATTAATTAAATGTTTCATTTAATTAATTTCATAAAAGTGATTTAATTAAATAAATCTTATTTAATTAAAAATATCTTATGCTTTCTTTCTAAATCACAATTAGGTATTTTATTTAATTGTGCAATCTTCTCATATCATAATTAAATATTCTATTTAATTATGAGATCTTTTGCTTTTTTCAATAAAACCTGATTAAAGCTCTTTTCTTATCACAAACTTTCTTCTACTTTTAAAAGCTTAATTAAATATTTTATTTAATTAAGAAAAGCTGAATATCCTCCACAAATAAATAATTGATTTTTTTTTTAATTCATTATTTATCAGCTTTTAAATCTTTCTTTTATTCTTTTAAAGAAAGATGATTTCTTATCTTCTTATCTTTTCCTCTTTCATAAAAATAGAAAAATCTTGTTTTTAGGTTTCTTCTATTTTCTCTTCAGTTTCACCCTTCTTCAGCCATTCGATCTGGTAGGAATTATCACAACCGTCAATCAAGACAGCCAATCAAAATCATTCGAAAAACTCTATAAATACCTATGTGAATCCAAGCATTGATAATAGGCAATTAATTAGAGTTCATGCATTTAATTCATTTAGTATTCATTTATCATAGCATCATGTTTATTTCAAGCTTATTAGATTAAATCATTATCATAGCTCAATCTTGCATCATACATCATATCAACATCTCGTTCTTTAGGAAGACAGTTTGTTGAGCCTAGCCTACAATCTGAGAACACAAAGCTGGAATCGAAAAAAACACTAAAGATAGAGGACAATAGGACGACAATGGAAGCAAAATACTGAGTTTGCACTTCTTTACTTCTTATGTTCTGTTTTGATATAATGTCTTATTGGTGTGTTTGAATAGTTGTTTCAATTCATTTATGCATTTATTTTTCAATCACACAACATTCAGTAAGACTTCTCACTGAGACCCTTGAGTTACCCCAAGTTTATACCATCGGTGAGACATTCCTCAGTCGCCAAGAGATCTTCCCGAGAGTTCAAGTCACCCCGAACCTGCTTATCAGTGAGACTTCTCCCAGTCGCCATGACTTCCTACCAAGTCCATTTGTTATCCCGAATACTCTAAGTCGCCATGAGTCTCTCTGAAGCCCGATAACAAGCCTTTATGTCACCAAGACATTCCACTCAGTAGGAGATTACAGTGAAGGCCACAAGTCACAGCAATAGGCTTCTTTGGCAAGACAAAAGCATTGTCTTAGCAAAATGAGCAAAACACAAGGTAAACTGCCAGTCGGCCAGACAACAAAAATGTCACGACTTAGCTTTCTCAGAGGTTTCAGCCTGTGAGATTAAGGAATATTTTCCAACAATCTCCCACTTGACGAAGATCTCACAGGCACCTCCAAAGTAACTAGGAACTAAGAACACACTAGCTCCACCAGTTCAAACCCTGCAAAACTCAAGACACCCAATCAACATGATTCCACAGATAACAGTCCATTAGAAAATCTGTAACAAAGACCAGGCAACCAACTACAACTCACTGACCAACAAACCAGCAAAACAACCGATCATAGCCCTCCAAGAAACCACATAGATCTCAACATGCTCTCATGTTCCATCAAGAATTCTGCTCCAACATCCAAGACATCCACCATTCAAGAAACAATCCTATCATCTTCCACTTGTGGAAGAAAGACACATCGCCAAGGTGCATAAGCACCTTTCCAAAAAACACAAGAAAAAAATCCCAGTGATATGACCAACAAGATACTGCTACCACTTCACTGTGCTCAAACGCTATATAGAAGTAATATCAACTTCAAAGCTTCAAACAAGAACACAACAGTGAAGTCATTCTCCAGAAACAAGATAAACAACACATCAGTTAGAACAACAATCCTGACTGATTGCTCCCATCCAACTGATAAACCCAAGCGACTGAAAATAGCACCCACAACTCATGCTATACCATCCAATCTTACATACCTCAAAGGTATAAGCATTAGTAAACTCATGCTGCTCCAAAAACAACCCATCAACAACGAACGAAAGCTCCAAGTGCCAACCAGTCGAAGAAGACCAAACACAACAGGAACTCCCACTGTCCGAGTAATCCAAAGACATCACAAGTTTACCAATTACAACACATAGAAAAATGTAACCATGTAGTACCAAGGAAATATCCACAATGACATGCAAAACCTGCAACAAACTGCTACAAGAAACATTTCTCTCATCACAAACCTTCACGGCCACAAAGAGAAACATTGCCCATCATCTTCCTATAGAACATCCTCCTACATACACTTCTAACAGCCAGCTGTGCCAAGAATGATCTTCTTCACATCCCAAAAGAAAGCCTTAACAACATCCATCTGTATATGTCTAAAAATGGTCATGATTAAGCTTGTTAATTAATTAAATATGAATTATTTAATTAATTCCCCTAAAGTCATCTACATATAAATAAATTTAATTATTTATTTATATTGTTCATTTTCTAATTCTTCTACCTTAATTAAATAAATAATTTTATTTAATTATTGACATTTCCCACATTCCTCTTAATTAAATTAAATAAATACAATTATTTATTTTAATTATCATATCATTCTAAAGTTTGAATATTTGAATATTCAAATAATGGAATATTCTCTTCATCCCATAATCAAATTAAATATTAAATATTTAATTTAATATTTTCCTCTCACCCTAAATTCATTTCTAAAACATAATTAAATATAATTTATTTCATTATGCGAGTTTCTATATCTGTCTTCACTTACAAATTAAATAAATTTATTTTATTTAATTCTAACTCATTCTAAACTCACTCTTCGAAAAAAAAATTTCCCTTTGGATCTCAATGACAGAAATTGAAGGAAGAGGGAAACCTTCTATCTTCCTCTCCACTTTCGAAAATCTTCCACCGTCCATTCGAACAAGCTTAATCTGGTCCATTTATCAAATCAGCCAATCGAATCCTTTCAAAGACTCTATAAATGCTGGTGCAAATCCAAGCTTTGGTTACCTACGCATACATACAAAAACGCACGATCATACATGCAATCAGCTTATGCAATCATAGCCTTTTAGCATCACAACAATACTTTCATCTTAGCATAGCCTTGCATTTAGCATAATATGCATTTTTATTTATATCTCATTCTTCAGCTGTCCATTTTGTTGAAGCGTGATCTGCTGATCTGAGAGCCATTGGGAAACAACAAAACGCTGGATTTAGAGAGAGATGAGACAATTTCAGGAAAGCTGCAGTAATGGTTTGCTTATTCTGTTTTTGTTTCTCAGTTTTTCTGATTTAATGTCTTATTGATATGTGTTTAAATTCCTTTATAGTTGATCATATTTTCATACACACATAAAATGGCGCCCACCGTGGGGCTCAAACCCACGAATTTAACATTCTCTACAAGTTTTTTTTACATTTTCCATGTTCTGGAGTCAACTTTTAGAAAAAAATTAGCATTTAAGTGCATTCGATATTTTTTGCGGCGCATACGGGGTTTTTGACTATTTTGTTTTGCAGGATTCTGGAGCGCATATAGTAACTATTTAGGTGCATATAGTAACTGTTTAAGCACATATAGTAACTGTTTAAGCGCATATAGAATCTTTCCTTTGGCACATATAGTAACTGTTTTAAGAGCATATAAATATTTCTTGCGGCGCATATACCTTCTGTACCACCTTAATGGTGATTAATCTCTTTCCCCATGTATGGCCACTCGAACGGGGGTCCCGAACTAAATACCATTATTTAGAAAGCCAAAAATCTTCTATCTGCTAGTCCAGCACCGGTCGGTGTGAAGCCTTCCACACTTTCGCAGTCTATAGTAGAGGTGATCAGCTCGCCATGGAAGTTTCATGGGGGTTGGAAGCTTGGTTGGCCTGAGAAGAGAGTGCACTGTAAGGGGGAGCCCGTGCAGCCAAGCTTCTGGATTCACACGCTACTGATATGCGGTTGGGGAAACCCATGTGGAGTCTAGCGGATATTGTCCTGGCCTAACCTAAGTTGTGCTTGTCTTATTCTGTGCTTGGTTACGATCAACTTAAATCAGACTGTTTGCTATGCTTTCAAAAAAATTAATTCAGATAAAGGATCATCCAAAACAAACATGAAAAACTTCAGCTGAAACTGGTCAAAAACTGTCTTTAGAAAACTGTTTTAGCGCATCTAGGAAAAACTGCAGCACATTTAAACTCTGTTCTAGCGCATCTGAGTTATTTTTCGGCGCATTTAGGACCTATTTTAGTGCATCTGTCCTCTGTTTCTACGCATTTAAGGTATTCTGCAGCGCATTTGACTATTTCTCTAGCGCATATACCTCTTTCTGCAGCACATTTAGGAAACAGAATAGTGCTTCTAGGTTTCTGTTAAAATTTGTACACAGAACCGAATCTCTGAAATTTCTCTCCCATGTTGAGGAAGTGGAAATCAACCAAGTTTGTCAAAAATTCAGTTTTCAATAGGATCAAGAAGCCCAAAATGAACTTAAGTTACAAAAGGACTTTAGATCGCAGAGAATTCTTGTATAAGAGTCGAGACGTCCTACTCCATTATCGCACATTTCTCCACAGGTACCAAGACTACATTAGAGGATTCACCGACGATTATGCTGTAGAACCTTTGGCTACCCAAGCTTATTATCAAATATTAGCATTGTCTCAACATCACAATCTTAATCAACCTCTTGAG
>VDFB02000015.1:39133872-39147486 GCA_007258455.2 Sequoia sempervirens
GGGTAGGATTGTACCCACTAGGTTGTATAGAGAGGCTATGAATGAGGAAACTTATTATAGGATGCATTACCATAGAGATGTTCCATAGGCACTTAGACACCCTAATTTCTCGCAACACAGTGATGCATGGCCCAGGGCTGAGGATCAGCCAGAGAGGCAGGCCGAAGAGGGGAGCATCCATCAATACTAGCTCGAGTACACACACTTTTTGATTTTGTTGCTCCATTCTTTGAGACATATATACATTCATTAGATCCTTTCTGATAGGGTCGTAGATATTGTACTTATGATTGATATACATACATTGATCCAAATATTGTACCATGACATTCATTTTTTGATATATATATGATACAAATATTGATTTTATATGATGTGTTCATCTTATTTCATACTTATGATTGTATGGATGAATTGGATATGAGATGCTTATATTTTATCATGTATGGATGCACTACCATTTATGCTTATGTGATATGCGATGATATATGAGATGTAATGATATGGATGGATGCAATGTTATATTCTTTTTTTTATCTTTTTATGTATTTTCTATGCAGTTTTAGGAGATGATCATGTATGCATGTGGATGTATGGATGGAAAATGTAGATTTGTATGCTTATAATATGATATGCGATGTATGTTTATGAGATGCAACAATTTAAGATGCTTAGAATAAATAATCTATATTATTCATCACAACTTAAATGATGATGCATGATGTGTGATGCGATATGCTATGATTATGAGATGTATGTATATTGATGGTTTGTGGATGTAGGATTGATGCATTGATGTTTTTTGTTGATTGTCATGATACCAGGTTAGCGTGGAGAGAAGATAGAAGAATAAAGAATGATTCAACCATTGATTTTGATGATTGACTCAAAAGATCCAACAAGTCTATGATCCACTAAGACTTTATTAGATATGGAGATGGGAAATGCATTATGAGGATGAATGCAAGATGATGATGATGATTTTCTCATATTTCAGGATTGATATTTTTCATCGTTCCTTATTATTTGATATAACACATAGACATGATGCATCAAGGCAATGATAACCAAGATGGTGTTGCATCTAGTGTAATGGAATTTGACTCTACAAATAGATAAGATAGTTCTTGTTCACACCTTGACATACAAAAACCTCGTTGGAATGTAAGTTAGAAGCTTAGAATATATTGGACCAAAGCATGTGCAATAGTCAGCTCTTATCTCGAACAACCTTCCTACACACAACTAAGTAAATACTGCCAAGATTGTTTTACAAAGGTATCCACAAGGCACAAAATGAAGATAATGATTGATTACTGATTCCTTTCTCCTCCTAAAATGTACGTGGAAGAATCTAATGAAGGTCCTCATATGGGTCATTAAGATAAATCACTTAAGAAAAGATTAAAGACAAACAGTCAGTGTTATCTATATCTCTTGCTAGTTTATTTTAGCTAAAGAGTGAATTAATAAATCTTGATGTCCATCGCAGGAAGGATACATCCTAGGACATGTTGATCAAAGGTTTTTTTGATGTTGGATGATGACGAGCTTTATGATAAGTTGTTGATATAAACTTCACTGACACATTTACCTATGATTTAGACTTTAGATTTTGACAATTAAATTCTCACTTTACGACTTGCTATACTTGCTTTCTATTTGTTTTTCCAAAGGTTGAAGGTGATGATTGATTTATTGTGGGTGGAGGTTTATTGCGGGTGAAAGCGAGATGGGATGGATGGTTTTGGATTTTTTGGAATATTTCAATGTTTTTGGTATTTTGAAAATGTTTTGAGGTTGTTTTTGGTCTTTTTGAAAATTTATGTGAATGTTTATGTTTTCAGTTATTTGAGGTTGTTTAGGGTTTTCCAAAGATATTTAGGCAATTTAGAATTATTCCGAAGATATTTGGGCTGTTTAGGGTTTTTTTTCAAAGATATTTGGATGTTTGAGATTTTCCAAAGAGAGATGATATTTGGATGTTTAGGGATTTTCGATATTTGGATGTTTTGTGTTTTACGAATATTTGGATGTTTAGGGGGACTTTCGAGGAGACAACCAAGAGCCTAACCTAAGAACCTATCTAGGGGTCTGCATTAGGTTGATCAAAGATAAGCCTTACCTACGTTATACATGCAGAGACCAAGTAGTTTGACTGACTCGACTTATTAACAAGATGAGATGAACATTTAAGAGATGCCAGTTTATTATGATGAACTTCTAAATAACCGACCTAGGGTGTCTCAAGGGCTCATCAATGATGGCCTTACCTACATTCAAGCTCAGAGAGAACATAGTTCAACATGGGTACTAATTCTTTGGATTTTTGATGTTTCGACATTTTTAGGGATTTTGATGTGTTTTGGATGTTTTGTATTTTGACTTTACAATTTTATGAATATTTTGGATTTTAGCTAATGAAGTTTTGTAAGTGTTTTGATTTTTTGATAGGCATTTTATGAATTTTTTTGGTGTTTTGATGATGAGATATTGCTTAGACATTCAAATTATCTTGATTGATATTGTGCACTCGACTCTGATTCACTAACGCCAATTCTTTCTTAATCACTTCTTTACTAACCAATTAATTGAATAATCCTTACTTTCATCAAGATTCCTCTTTTAATTAAATAAATCAACTTTATTTGATTAAATCTAATGTCCTTATTTTAATTAAATAAATCATTTTATTTAATTAAATCCTAATGTTCCTCCTTTGATTAAATAAATCATTTTATTTAATTAAATCCTAAAGTCATCTCTCTTAATTAAATAAATCAACTTTATTTGATTAAATCTAATGCTCTTCATTTAATTGAATAAATCAAATTTATTTAATTAAATCACTAATCTCCCAAATATCCTCTCATTTGATTTAAATAAATCTAAATATCTAAATCAAATGTCATATCAACTAATTCCATCTAAGTTAATTAAATCCTAATTAACTCCTAACACTAATCATCCATTCCTCTAGCTTTTGCAACTTGCACATGTAAATCAATTTATTTTATTTATTAATTCCTCTATTTCCATTCAAATATGGCATATCCTTGGAATATTCCACCAATTTGAAATCTCCCTCCTAAAGGACTTTTGTCCTCCAACATGGCATTAAAGGTTCTTACATGTCCTTTTTCTTGAGCCAACTTGGCATTAAATCCTCTTACAACTCTTCTTCCACAAGCCATCTTTTGAATTTAAAATTCCACCTACGTGCATTTAACATGCACATTGTTCAAAATGTGCACCACCTCCCTTCATTAGCATGTTGACAAGTGGCACAATGCCATTGGTTCAAGTTTAATCCCACATTCTTCCTATTTCTCATTCCTCCATCCTTCTTTCTTATAAATAGAGGACTTCTCTATTGATTTTGGATCCACAACTTCATGAAAGGTTAGTATCTATAGATTTGAGCAAGGTCATCCACATTTTCATCCAAGTTTTCATAGATTCCATCATCCATAGCTAGGTTATTGAAAATTTTCACCAAGGATCAATCAATCATCATCAAGTTTATCAAGGAATTGGGAAAGGGCTTCTTTCCACATCAAAGAAGCACCAATTCCCCCATGGGATGCTAGTTTGAGCATTTAGAATAGACTTTCATTAGCTTTTACTTGTTATTTTGGCTTTGATTTCAATGTTCTTGTGTTTGAATGAATTTCATGGGGAATGTTTGTTTAGACTTGTTTATCGACTAATGTTTGATTGTTTGTTCATGTTTGAGTAGGTCTAGAGCAAGCATTCACATTTTGGCACTAGAAGGAGGGCCAATCTTTCAAAATTGACACATTTTTTAGGTCAATTCTGCTGTATTTTTAAATTTTTGTTCTTTTAGGAAATAGTGACGCTGAGAAGGACAAACAATGATGCTATTAGTCCAGCGTTGCTATATAGCGATGCTACCTCTGCTCCAAAAAGTGGCATTGTAGTGATTCTCCTGAGGGTCAGATCTGTCAAGCTTCAAAGGGCGGCGCTATGCAAAATATCGACTCAATTGTAGTCTTTGTTTCTCCACAAAGCGACGTTGACTTCACCAGAGCGACGTTGAATCTCCAAACATTGACGCCTTCATGGATTGTGACGTTGGGTTGGGGTAAAAGGTCAACTTTCAAGTTTATTCTAACATGTGCTTTTTTTATCACCTTGAACTTTTAACCTATTTGTGGCTCTATTTTTTGTAGATTGACCAAATTTTGTAGGTTGAGGTGATCAAGAAGGGAAGGAGGAAACAAGGAGAAGATTTCTTATGGCACTTTCTTTCTCATCATTGTAACAAGTGTTTTTAAACACTTTAGGAGCATTTATAATCCCATCTTTAGGATATTGTTATCTTCAGTTTTAGGACTCAAATACATTTCATTTGTGTTTTAAAAAGAACTATCAAAGGGTTAAAAAGAACATTAGAAACTCACTAGATTTGGTTTTGGGTTTTAAGAATTGAACAAACAACTCCAAACACTTCATCTTGGTGCTATGAAAAGAACCTATTACTGCTTTTGAAGTCTAAAATGAACATGTTTCTTTCTTGTTTTGTAATATTTTTTACAAACTAATATCATTTAAAGGCGTATGCACTTCTCTCGTACTTCATGACGATCTTGAGAATCAAAAGTCTTTTGGTGATATTAGGTTGTCTAAAAGATTTCCTCCACACTTCAATTTGGGCTCTTAAAAATTGAACATATCTTGCTAGTGTGAGATAAGTATATCGCATGTGTTCTCTCTTTGTTCACGCAAACAAAGATTGATCAAAATACAAATGTACTTACTCACTTTTTTTTACCTTTAGAGGGTCTTCCTTGGTGGGAAAAAATACTTTCCCCAAGGGAACGACCCAAGTAGTAATGAGCATAATCCAAGCTCTTTCAAACCACTATATAAATTTGTGGTTGCGATGAAAATCATAAACAATGGGAAGTGGTGCATGATAACTCTCCCCCAGTATCTTTATGATGCAAAAAGCCCTTTTTATAAGGGTTGGGACATATCTCACAAGGAGTTTATCATTGCACCCCCTAAATTGGATGCCCTTACTATGAACCTTTGTTTAGAATCCAAAATCCCAATATTTGTTGGCATTAGGAGGTCGGACCTCCAGAGTCATCCCACATACTTGTGATTCTTTGTAGAGATGAAATTTTTTTCATGGGAGATTCATGAGAACTAAAGCTTGGCTGACCCATAGAAGTGAGTGTTGTGGAGGGGAGCCAGTGTGGTCAAGCTTCTATTCATCCACTCTAAATAAGTGCAAATGGATTTATCCAAGTGGGAATTCAACAAATATTTTCTTTTCCATCCTAGGATTGTGCAATTTTGAGTCAATTAAACACATTGTTTGGATCCAAAATATTGTAAACAAATATTCAACAAGGACATCAAATTTCAAACCTTTAGAAGAAGAAAATACCTTTAAGAAATCCAAGTGCTACTACTTGTCCCTAGGTATTTCATCCTTAGAGGCTTCTAAGTATTTGGATTTATATCTTAATTCTCTAAATTCAACATTAGGGAACTATTTCCTTTATTCTCTTGATTTCCACATAATGGACTTTGTGGGATGAAAATAAACTGAGACATTAGACATTTAGTTTGAAAAGCTAAGAAAGAAAGTATTTGTGGTAAAAAGGATCCATTAAGCAAAGATAAAAGACAAATTGAACCTCACACATGTGTTTTCTCAAATGATTTCCCGCAAAATCAAAGTTCCAAATCCAAAGTCCATCAATCCAAACAAACATCTTAGTCCAAGAAATCTCAAGAAACGTCAGTCTATGCTTTACGTAGTTAGAGAAATATTTCTCTTTAACTTTTACAAATGTGCATCAAAGGATAACCCAAACTTGTACTCTTTCTATTATTGTCAAAACCCAAGTCTTTTTCAACGTTTTGAGTATCTCACTTTGTAGAGTTAAACAAGTTCTTGGAAGTATAGCATGTTCTTCAATACCTAGGTCTTGTAAACAAAAGTCTCTCTAGTTTCACTTACGATCAAAATCAACACTTTCATGGAATCCATCCCCCAAACATCAATCAAAACCCATCTCACAAACAACTCTTAGAAATCTTGGAGAAAATCCTTCATACTAGACTTTTGGAAAATCAAATCAAAATCACCTCGTTTGACTAAGTGTGTGTGGATGCATCCTTCTTCATACACTTAGTTAAATTATCACCTTGTGGAAAATTTTATTCCAAGACAACATCTAGCCTATTGGATTTTATGAGTTCATTATCAAATCCAAATCAAATCCAAGTCAAGTCAAAACCAAATCCAAATCAAATCCAAAATAAAAAATACAAAGTCCTAAGGTCTAGTATCTCCTTCAAGGTTTCTTAAAAGTTCAATCATTCACATCACTCATCTTTCATCATCTCATCACCACTCTTTGATCCTTAACATCTTAGACTTTGTTTTTTGTACCTAAAAATTAGACCAATCTAAGGAGTTATAGGTTCACCTCCCATATTCCTAAAAATTGATCCTTATTTTATGGTCCAAACTAGATCTCAAGACAAGAAGAACATGGAAACAAACAAAGAAACATCCACTTCAAGTGACTTGAGTCAAACTACACATGAAATCAATCCCATTGGACCTAGAAATCCCTCACTCAACCTTCCTCAACTTCCACAAGATCTTCAAGAGGGAGGTTGCCAAGTGGAGGATATCACCAACAATGTCTTAGGAATGACTCAAGATGAAATCATAGAAATGGTCCAAAATCTTGAAAATCACAAAATTGTCAACACAATGATGAGACTTAATCCTTCATAATACATGTTGGAATTGGCTAAAGAGGGGGCTAAACTCCCTTCTGACTATGATGTAAGAAGTATTGTGGAGAAACCTCTTGGGATTATGCCACCAGTCTCATTCACACCTTCCTTCCAAAGCATCATTCAACCCATCCCACAACCAATTTCATCTCATGCTCCAAGTCAACCCATAGTTACCAAGGGGATTTCATTGCTTCATGCTCTTCAAACACATCCCCTTGTAAACAACCAATATTTGGATGCAAACACCATCTTGCGTCAATCCATCCCTCAAGATACAAAACACCCATACGTTTCACTTGTCTTTCATGAAACCAATAATCCATCCACTTTCACTGCATCATCGAAATATTCCCTTGACACACAAGTCTCTCTCCCCATGACTTCACAAGGAAAAGGGGACTATTTGGACAAGGGGGAATCTTTGATCCCTCATCATCACTTTCTCAAGGAAACATACCACCCATCTTCCCACCATTTCCCCCTCTACCATTAACATCCACACTAATCCTCGATTTAGGGAAACCCACTTTACCAATCCTCAATCAACCAAATCAAAACAATCCTCCAATCATAAATTAAATCAACATACTAAATTCTTCGATCATGCCACCGATATCAAAACACCAGGTGGCACCAATCCAAACAACACAATCAATCATTGTACCATCTATAAATATGGTTTCCCAAGGACCTAGCATATCCACCGCACCATCTACCACACAACCCCCTATCATCAATCTAACACCTAAAAAACCACCTCAAAAAACCCTCATCACAACATCTCATACCATTCCAAATCCTCTACCTCTACCATCAAAACCAAACATGGCAAACCAATATAGCATCACACTACAAATTTCCCAACAAGCCTATCAAAAGGAACTTCAACAATTTCAAAATCAACAAGCTGCACAAGTTGCATAGCTAGTTGCCCAACAAGCACAAACACAACAAGCCACACAATAAGCACAATAGGCTACCCAATCCCAAGCTTTATTGCAACAACAACAAGCCTCCCAAATTTCCCAAGTTGCACAAGTTGCACAGGTTGCACAAGCCGCCCAAGAAACTCAAGCTTAGGCACAAGCCCAATATCAAGCCCAACAAGGACAAGCACAAGCACAATATCAAGAAGCTCAACAAAAAGCATATCATCAAGCTTTGCAACATTACCAAGCGCAACAAGAAGTGGTTCAAATACTAGCCCAACAACAAGCATATTTGGCACAACAACAAGACCAACAACAAGTTTTGTTGGCACAACAACAATTGTAGGCATACTAACAAACATTGATTGCACAAAAAAGCTTGCAACAACCTACCACAAACATGCAAAATACCCCACCTGTCACTCAAATGATCAAACCCCCTCAAAACCAATTCATCCCACCACTTGATCCGTAAAATGATGTTTCTACACAAATCAAAATGCTCTCACAACAAGTGCTAGACCTCCAATCAAGGAAGACAATGAAAACACCAAGCAATTTATGCCCTTATCCATTTGACAGAAGCATTGTGATGGTTCCATTCCCAAAAGGATTTGCAATCCCTAAATTTGACAAATATTGTGGGATGGGTAATCTTGAAGATCATATCAAAGAATTCTAGGTGCATTGTATGGAAGTTGCATACGATGACACTTATCTAATGCAACTATTCCCTCAGAGTTTGGTTGGGCCAGCCATGGAATAGTTCTCTCGCCTTCCTCCTGAAATCAAAAAGTTCCAAGAAATCATGGACGCATTCATACAAAACTATGCATTCAACATTGGCATGGACGTAAGTCTAGAAGAACTATTTACTCTCAAACAAGATAAGGGGGAAACATTCACATCCTTCTTACAATGATGGTGATCCAAGGCCAACTAGAGCAAGTGGACTATGCTAGAAGAACAAAAAATCTGCACTATCATTGCTAATATTGAAGGAACCTTGTCCTTCCATCTGAAAATGCAATGCATCACCACATATGACCAGTTGATCCCCAAGGTGCTCAATATCGAAAGAGCCCTTATCACACAAGGGGGAACACCTACTTATCAAGACAACCGCCCATGAACCAACTATAATGAAAAACCTCGCACATGGGCAAAGAACAAAAATATCACTAACAATGGTGTTGTTGACGCCAAAATTGTTATCAGTTCCCTAAGGAAAAACACACAATCATATCAACAACCACAAACCAATAACCAAAACAACACACAAGCCAACGTAGTATCGCAACCACCCAATAATCAAGAGGTCAACAATTTGAATAATCAAGGGGGACCACCCCCATGAAATAAGTATCCCCCCAAATGAAAATACACACCCCTTGGGGAATCAATCAAATATGTCATGAAAAAATTGGTACATGAGAATCTCATTAAAATCCCCATTTATGAGAATTATTAGGAGCCCCAAGTGAAACCATGGTATAACAAAAATCACCTTTGTGATTTTCATAAAATCAAGGGGCACACAATGACCAGTTGCATGAGATTGAAAGTTTTGATCCAAGACCTTATTGATGATAGAACCATAAATGTTGAACAATCTGTAGGAAATTAGGACCTAAAGATATACACGAATTTGATGCCATATCACAATAAAGGGAACAACAATGGAAAGTCATAGTATAACAATGTAAACCATGTTTACGATCATGTTGTTGCATCCTTAGATGAATGGGTCACTGTTGTCAATTTCAAGGGAGCTAGAGATGACTATGGAGTCACCACATGTGGTGGCAAAGTCACCATTCCTAGACCATCACAACCACCCAAGGCACAAGCCTCTAATTTGAAATACATTCCCAATGGTTATAATTTCTTGGACCAGCTAAAAAGAACCCCCGCTCAAATCTCCATCATGGAGTTACTGAAGATCTCACCCACACGTAGGAAGATCCTAGCGGAAGCATTGGCTTCATCCATTGTCCCCACAGATCTCAATGCAGACCAGTTCCAAGCTATGGTTGGACACATCACCACCCCACATCTCCTAACATTTTCTGATCAAGACTTCCCAACTCAACCATCTCATAACCGCACACTCCATCTCAAGGTCTCGGTCCATAAAAATAAATTCAAAAGAGTCTTGGTGGATGGGGGTATAGGTCTAAATATTTGTACTCTCAAGCTAATAAAGAATCTGGGATTCTCTAAGGACATCATTTAAAAAGGTAAAGGTATTAAAATTAGGGCATATGATGATCAAGAAAGAGTGTCTCATAAATAAAAAAAAAGAAAAAAGAAAAGAAAGAGTGTCTCAAGGCACTATTCAACTCCCTATTCAAGTAGGGCCAACTATCATGGAAACTACCTGCCAAGTCCTTGATCTAGAATTACCTTATAATATTCTCCTAGGGCGCCCATGGATCCATGGAATGTAAGTTGTTGCTTCTACCTTCCATCAATGTGTCAAGTTTCCCTATCAAAATCAAGAGGTCACAATCCATGGTGATCCTGAGCCATTTTATTATTGCAAGAATTTGGAAGCAAAGTACTACAAGATCCCTCAAGTCCCAAAGAATGATGAAGGCCGTACGACTCCATATGTAGACCCACCTACCTTAGCCTCCACTTCTAAGACAAAGACACCCACCATTATTGACATCTCTGATATCAAAGTCATTATCCAAGATAATGGGTGTGGGGATTACAAAATAAATAAGAGTGCTTTCATAATAGGAGAGTTACCTCAATCTCCTAGATCTCATGGACAACTGCATCCAAATAACACTTCAGCCCAAACTTTCAATGCAGACCCCTCTAGATTCAAATGTTGGGGGGACCTAAGTTGGGAAGTGGTGGATGAAAAGGACATATCAATTTTGTTGTACCAAGATGAAAGGAATGTGCCTGATCTTTCCATGGATGATAATAGCAAAGGACTACAGATAATGCAATGATGGGGCTATAACAAAAACAAAAAACTTAGAAAAAATGACAATGGTCTTCTAGAACCTATCATTCCTAAGAAGTGTATAAGGAATCTTGGCCTTGGATGTACTCCTCTGAAAATAACCATACTTGGTAAGGGTGCCCCAGTTAGAAAAGTCAAAGCTCCCCTTCAATTACCGGTATCCACAGGTCTGCCCTTAGATAACTTTACCTTTGACATAACCGATGTGTGTGATGAGGATCCCATAATTGACCTACCCATGCTATTCAAGGATTGCTCCCTTCTCATGATTAGTACCCTATATTTTGAGTCAAACAACCAAACCTATGAGCTAAACTTAGTCTATCCCCAACTCATCGATTACGATCAATGAGGACCACCGATTTTGGAAACATTAAAAAATGATGAGGCTCTCTTAGAATTCATGGGATTGCAGGATACTATACCATGTGGAGATCACAAAGATGGGTTTGACATTGAGTTGGACACACATGCCTATTATGGGGAAATGATTGAATCCCTCAGTTGTAAAAGTGAAAATTCAAGAATAATATCTAGGTCTTTGAGTGAAAACCACACTGTGGTACTCTCAAACCCAAAAATAGTAAAAATAAAGGATGCATCCAATGGTGAAAACCTCTTTGAGGCTCTAGAGGATGAGGGATTCAATCTTACCCTTAGTGCTATTCATCAGGAGAAGTTAGCAGTCTTAGCAGAAAAATGCAATCTAGTCAACCTGGGAATAGAAGAAATGCCACATATTACCTTCTATGCAGAATCACTTTTGAAAGAAGAACAAGAACTTATAGCTACATTCCTAAGGGAAAGAAAGGTAAAATTTGCATGGACCTATGCTGAAATTCCTAGCCTTGATCCAAAAGTTGTGGTTCACCACCTAGCTGTATATCCCAAAGCAAAGCCAGTAAGACAAAAGTTGAGAAAGATGCATCCACAAATAGCATTATTGGTGAAGATGAAATTACAAAAGCTCCTTGATGTTGGATTCATATGGCCAATTAATTATCCATAGTGGGTTTTAAATCTTGTACCTATTTCAAAGTCGACTGAGGGCATCCACATCTGCACATACTTTAGAGATCTAAACAAAGCATGTCCCAAGGATGATTTCCCTCTCCCAAACATAGACTTGATTGTGTATATGATGACGAGACATGAAATTCTATCACTAATGGGCATATTCTCAGGGTACAATCAGATCATGATAGCTAAAGATGACCAACACAAGACAACTTTCACTTGTACATGATGCCATTTGGGTTGAAGAACATAGGAGCTACCTATCAAAGAGCTATGACGCTAATCTTCCATGACATGATTCACAAAATTGTGGAAGACTATGTGGATGAAATATTGGCCAAATCAAAGAAACTTCAGGACCACATAGCAACATTAAGCTCCATCTTCGATAGGCTAGAAGAATACAATGTAAAGCTCAATCCAAAAAAGTGTCTTCGGGGTACAATCAGGCAAGTTAGTAAGATACATTGTATCTATTGGAGGAATTGAGATAGACCCCGCCAAAGTCAAAAAAATCCTTGAGATGGAGGCACCAAGGACATTGAAGCAGTTAAGGGGTTTACAGGGAAGACTCCAATCCATCTGTCAGTTTATGGCACATTTAGCAGATAAGGCTATCCCATATTCTCATCTACTCCACAAGGGGGTAGCATACAAATGGGATGAGAAATGTGATTAGGCGTTCAACAAAATCAAGGAGTACTTACTCACACCACCAGTTCTTATGCCACCAATTCCAGGCAAGCCATTGATCCTATATATATCGGCAACAACAACCCTTGGTGCTCTCTTAGCTCAACATGATGAAAATGGGGAGAGAGCTATTTACTACATCAGTAGAACCATGGTAGGATACGAGCTGAATTACATATCCATTGAGAAGGATTGCTTAGCAGTCGTGTTCACCGCACAGAAGTTCAGGCACTATATGTTGGCACACTAGATAAAACTCATTGCCAAGATAGATCCTCTCAAGTATCTACTTTCTAAAGCAATGCTCACAGGGTGAACAAATAAATAGGTTATGATCCTGACAGAACACAACATTGAGTATGTGGAGCGGAAAGCCATTAAAGGACAAGTGATTGCAGATCAGTTGGTAGACATGTCGATATTATCAAAGAACCCACTTGTATCAGAGTTCCCCGATGAGTCCATCTTTAACATAAGTGTAAGAGATCATTGGAAAGTATATTTTGATGGATCCTACACATGACATGGGTTAGGAGCTGGAATCTTCTTCATTACACCACAAGGAGATTGCATACCCAATTCATATAAGTTGTCTTTTCCTTACACAAATAACATTATAGAGTATGAGGCCCTTGTCATAGAATCAGAATAGCAGTACAGTGGAAAATCATGCTACTTAAAGTCTACGGGGATTCACAGCTAATCATCAACTAGGTCAATGATGACTACCAAACAAAGGATGAAAAGTTGACTCCATACAATAAATTGGTGGAAAGTCTCAAATAATTATTCATTGACATCACATTTGAACAAATACCAAGGGAAAACAACAGAGTAGTAGATGCTATGGTAACAGTTGGATTGCTACTAGATATCCCACGCAACATCCCAAAGAAAGAATTCCCTGTAGAGCAGCTTCTCGTACCAACATTCAAGGTACCAGAGTTTGAATTTGTGTGTGAAGTCGTTGGTTCTGGTGACCCTTGGTATCATGACATCTACACCTACTTAAGAATAGGAGTCCTCCCCACTAATATCACCCCGAACCTTAAAAGAACATCTGTCAAGAATTCATCCCGCTTTGTCATCTTAGGAGACACCCTATATCATAGGAGTATTGAAGGAACCCTTTTACGATGCCTAAATGCTGAGGAAACTTTAACTAATTTAATCAAGGTACACAATGGCATTTGTGGGTCA